>JAMKCH010046669.1:0-54911 GCA_023653785.1 Ophioderma brevispina
CGGGGTATAACCCTACTAATGGTTCAGGTCACCTGGGGAAATACCAGATGTTGTTGAAAGTGGTGTAAAATGATTACTTGTGTCATACTGAAACAGAAAATCATTTGAAACGGATTTGGTGTATCACCATTGCGACAGCCAGGGGAAATTTTGGTGACCCTCATAGACCATGATTGTAGGACCTTGGTACATTTGCTAGTAATATTAGCCAACCAAATGTCACATACTGTAAATAAACAACTTATCACCATTTTCAAAAAAATCTGGCACCTTGAACCAATATGGGGATATAGCGCTTTAACTTAAAGCCGGAAACTAGCATCAAACATCATCTTGTTTGTATCAGTGTGTAGCTATGTCCTTTCTTCAAATCAAGTACAAACATATCAAGAGTTTACCAACATGAAGGAATAGGGACGTCATAACTGAGAGCTATTTTTACGCAAATTTGTAAGCAAATCGTCAAAATCGAGGTTTTTGACCGTTTTGCCATTTATGCAAAGCAAAAATGGTATCATTGCATAGGGGCAATAAGCATACGAAGTGGTACTCCAATTTATTTTTCGCTTAAAATTGAACGCAAAGGATGAACTAACATAATACATAAAGCCTTAGATCGTATTCGTGTGCGTTTTTGTGCGACAGGGGATCATCGTTGGGGGGGGGGGGGGAGGGGAGGGGGTGGTAACCTCCCCCCCTCCCCCTTGGTTGGACGAGGTAATCGTACATTAAAACACAATTTGACGCGATTTAAATTTTTCCGTCGTAAACACCCCCCCCTTGAAAAAGGGGCAGCAGTCAGAGGTAATTTACCATCATTTTTGACAGTTGTCCCTATGATGAAAAATAGACAAGACAAGCAATTTTAGTATTGGAAATCCTCAGGGAACTGTTTCTTGAATACCAAACCACATAGCTGCACAGCCAGAAGGTTTTGGTTAGACGACGAGATACCAATATCTAAACACGGGAAATTCAGAGAAAAATATAAATGTTGCAAATATGAAAGTCTGCCGGGGACCCGTTGTTACGTGTAGCCCCAGGAGAGGGGTAATATATGGGGGTCAAATGTTTGAAACTGCTCTGAAATCTAATATAATATAGCTCAAATTATTCCTTAGGTAAGCAGGAGTAAAAAGTTTCAATTGGGTCACACGGTGTGGTGCTCCTTTCCAAGATATTTGAAAAATAGGTAAAGGTCATTTGTTTATTCAAGAAAGGTCAACCGTTGCAATACCCAGATTTGTTTGTAAAAATATGTTTTTTAAAGGTTTAATGAACTGATCCAAAACTATGAAATGTTTTTGCACTTTCGGTATCTCCTTGTTGTTATAATGGAAGGGGTACAAAAATTCCCTGTAGGACTATATGGGACGGAGACATTTACCCTCCCTATGAAAGGGAACAACCCTATCCAAAATAAAACTATGAATCAGTATCATTAAATACGTTTTTTAATATTTTACAAAGAAATCTTTGTAATACAATTGTTGACCTTTCATGAATAAACAAATGGAACTTAGCTATTTCCCAAATATCTTAGAAAGGACGCACCACACACATGTGACCCATTGAATTTTTTACTCATGGAACAAGGAAGAATTTGAGGCTTTAATATTTATTAGATTAGAGCAAGTTCAACTATTTGTGAACACATAGTAACTTTACACTCTACTGGGGCTACACGCAACAAGGGTTTATCCGGCACAGACTTTTATATTTCAAAAGTTATATTTTTTTCTCTGAATTCCCGTATCAGCTATTGGATTACGTTCGTCTAACCAAAACCTTCTGGGCTGACGTCTAACACTATACAGACAAACATCTTACTTTGCTGATTTTTGTGAAGCAATCGAGTCCAGCTCGACAATTGAAATTTTGTAAATGTCCTGTTATAGCGTTTATGTCTAGCCATGAAGAAAGAGAAAAGAAGGAAGACCTCGACCCACTTGGTTTTGAACGGATATATTCTGCGACCCCATAATTGCAATTGTTATTCATCCTCACAAGGGCCCTCGAGGATAATCATAAATCCGATTTTCTCGCTTGAGAAATTCGCAGTTCTGGTGTTTTCTTCACAAGGTAGATTCCGGATCATCGGGAATAGTGAATCAGCACGCGATGAATGTGCAAAGAAAATCATCAAACAAAATGGGGGTGGTACATGGAAAACCGGTCAACACGCCGCGGGGGGGGGGGGGGGGGGGTGGGGGGGCTCCCTGGGATTTGGTCGGGAACCCATGCTCGTTCCAAAAAAGACTACCGCTAGGGGTATCAAATTCAGAATAAATCAAGTTATAGTCCCGCTAGGGGTACACATTCAGTGTAAATTGTGGCTGGTCAAGTGATACAAATAGGAAAAATTAACTGAACATAACAGCAAAATAAACCCTTAAGTGTATTTTTTTCTTGAAGTAGCACAAGTGTCATACCTATTTCAAATGTGTATCGTTGTCATGTACTGATGACAGGTCCCCGAAAGGGGAAATAATCTCAGCAAATTATCTTCAATCTTCAATCAATCTTTATTTGTTCATCATGAATACAGCAAAAACACTAATGATAAATAATTATGTCTATAATGCAGTACGCGAAACTTAATTGTTACAATATAGAAAAAATATTTTGCATTCCAAGTAAAGATGTTTATAATACAAACTGGCAACAATGAGTCCCACAGAAAGGAAGTACATGAAGGACTTCGTGGAACAATTTAACCCTTGTTGCCACTTAATACCAAAATTCCCAATCAACTCAGGTAGACTGTGGAACATCGCCGCGCCGCCCAAATAGAGAACTTGTCCAACTGGCTATATTCTGGTTAGAAAGAAGTGATTAACAGCATAAGAAACTCCAAGAGCCTACAACACTTTTGAAGATGTTAAATCTGATCACCAGAATTGTATCTTGCAGGAGCCAGATATCAGATCGTTCAGAGAAAACTGACGTCTGCAGCCAAGAAGCCAGTACTAAATCCACAGAAGCTCCAAGCAGAACCTTGATGCTGCTAAGGTGCACTTGATGATGATTACAATGTGGTGCTTGAGGAGCATGTTAATGTCAGGCTGAAGCACTTCACGCCCTAAATCTTGAAAACAAGCATGCTGCTTCCTGGGAGGGCCTTGATGGGAGCTGACGATAGAAGGCCACCCACTATAAGAATCAAAGGTTGAAGCAACTGAAGCGCGCACTTGACCCCAAATGGGGGTGGTTTCAGAAATTTAGCTCTCTACTTGGCAAGCCGTTCAGCATAACACTAACCTTCACAGATAGCAGACATCTTCCATCCAGACTGGACCTTCACTATAGAGGAGCTTCAGATTGCCGAAGAAACTGACAACACCAGGACACTGGTCCGACCACATCCAACATAGTCGGGATAGGAATCCACTATTCCATATTCAACTGTTAGAATTTTGTAACAACACTACATGGGAAACAAACCAGCTGCATTTTTCAACATCATTCATCATTCCTATACCAAAGAAAGGCGACCTCCAACAACCCAAACTACAGAGGATCACACGCTGTCACAACTGGCCTCTAAGATCTACAACTCCATGCTGCTCAACATACAGAATCACTCCTCACATAGATCCCATTCTCAGACGGAACCAAAACGGTTTTCGCAAAGGCAGATCAACACTACCTCAGATACTTGCCTCAGAAGGATCATAGAAGGAGTTAGGAATTTCCAAGAGAAAGCTTCATTTGTGTTTGTGGATTTTTCCAGGGCTTTTGGCAGTGTTAAAACGGAAGTAATGCTGCATATTTCGCCAACTACGGTGTCCCAGATGAGACTGCCAAGGGAATTGCCATCAGGTATGAACCCATGATAGCTTGTGCAGCCTGGAATGGGTCCACAAGGAGTTCCTAACAACTTAATGGAATCCCCAAGGAGATATCGTGCGCCCCCCAATATCTCTTGTAGGTCGTGGTTGATTACATTTTCCTCAGACAGAGAGTCTTGACGTCATGAACTACAAGGGACTCGCAATCAAACCCAAGCGTTATAGACGTCACCAAAGTCAGTATCTCACCGACCTTGACTACGCAGATGATCTAGCTCTAACGTATATCAGCTGATCTGATATGTGGTGCACAAGATCTACTACTAACATCACTTGAGAATGCTGCAGACAAAGTTGGCCTACATCTACATACCAAGAAGACTGAATATATGACTGTCAATGAGGAAGATGATCATCAACCTATTGCACAACAGATGGTAGCCAACTCAAAGAGGTCAAGGACTTCAAATACCATGCCAAAACAGGGGTCGTCGCCCCTTAAATCCATTGTGTGATTGCGCGAGACATCCAGCAGGATCCATATGACAACCCCAACTTAATGACAGACAGGGACATTGGCGCTACATGGTGAACCAGCATCTCGGCTGCGGCCGTTAGATAGATAGATAATACATTATAAGTGGCAATTCAAAGAGAGCGATAATGGGATAATACTAGTGGAAAAATATTTAAAAATACAGCACAGTGTTCATCTAATGAGGATGTCATATTACTGCTGTACTGTTAGGGGTATATTTTCACTGAAAGCTAGTTTAATTTCACCATTAGGGGCCGGGATATTTTAATCTTAAAATTGGTCCCGTTAGGGGTCACTTTCAGAACCACTGGAACGAGCATGGGTGCCCAACAAAAATCCAAGACGGCTCCCCCGGGTCAAACTTTCTACTTTTTTCTCACACTGGGCAGTCTGGCCACTAAAGCTGAATGCATAACGATGTACAGACACTACGTATTTAACGAAAACAGCAACAAATACACACGCGAGACAGCCGGAACATGTTGTTAATAGCAATATACTTTTACACTTTTACGTGTTCGTATCTAGAGTTTTCAAACACATTTCAAGTAATGATTGCTCACCGATCATCGATTGCAGCAAAGGGATTACAATCAAAGGGTCGTTATTTGGATCCCTTCCTTTTGTGCGGGGGAATGGGTAAACAGATTGAAATCGGATGGTGGAAGTTATCTTTCTTCCATGGTCAAGCTGACTCTCTGCCAACACGTTCACTTCCATTTGTGCACAAGGTTCACAAAGACATAAGTTTCAAATCGAGATTATCTTTATCACTTCTTTGAGTTGGATAATGTTCCAAACTGTTACCTGCTTCGGGTCTGGTTTTATCTGCACGTTTTCCTTTCACTGATTATTTTTTTATGGGGGCAAATTAAGGTCGGTCACGTTGTGACCATCGAGGGCACACGTGACCAAACTTTATTTGGCCCCCCCCCCAGACAAAAAAAAAAACCAATCTCCCAAAAGGAAAACGTGGAAACAGTATTTTTGGTTAGGTTGGACTGAAGGTTATTCAATAATGTAAAAAGTTATAACGATGGTTACGTTGACAAAAACAGGCATTGGGGAAAGTAAAAAAAAATCGCTGGTTTTAGGGTAACAAAAAATAACGAAAGGATGGGCTATGAGCATATCTCGTCGGCTGCATGCAAGACCACAACGTAAGTGACATTTTGGTAGAACATGAGGTTTTGGTGAATTTTGATAGAGGAATATTCGCGCATATTTAAAAATATGGGGTGAAGATATGTAAGTGATTAAAAAAGTTTTGTAAATTAGAAAAAGAAGCGAACGTATGTGCATTCCTTTTTCAGTTAATGCAAGACCCGTAATGGCACTTACGTTGTCTTGCATTGAGCAATTTTGCCCCGTTTCAGTGCAACGACCAACGTATAGTGCCACTTAACGTTGGTCGTGCATAAGAATTTTCAGTGCAAGACCACGTAAGTGGGCACTTACGTTGGTCTTGCACTAATAGATACAATTGAGTTCACTACGTTCTCGTCTTTTGTAAATAATAATAAAGATTAATTAAGTTGTCAAAGTAGAAATATTATAATCTTAGATCATACAATACATTTCCTATTGAATACCTGCTAATAATTATGGGACACACCACCTATAGAATCAAATAGAACACAAAAATGGTCTTCCTGCAAAATGAGTCAAACTGCCACTTACGTTGGTCTTGCATGAGAAATTTTGCCCCTTGGTCCAGGGCAAGACCAACGTTAAGTGCCACTTACGTTGGTCTGCATTAAGAAATTTTTAAGTGCAAGACCAACGTAAGTTGGAACTACGTTGGTCTTGCACACATTACAACTAGAAATACTGATTTCACTTACTGGTCTTTCTTTTGTAATAAATTAATTACGTTTGTCAAGTAGAAAATTATTAAATTTATATCAAACAAAATACATTTCCTATGTATACCTGCTATTATATTATGGGAAACCACCACATATAGAATCCAATCGAAACACAAAAATGGTCTTCCTGCAAATTAGTCAAACGGCACTTACGTTGGTCTGGCAGTCAGCCGACGATCTGCTATTGTTGCATTATCGCATTTCTCCCAGTCAGCTTCGTGCTCACCCTCCGCTCTGGACTATATGGATGAGACTTCGTTTTTGAGCTTTGTTTCTATGTAAGCTTTTGTCATCGTCTGTTGCTAAAATGGAATTAACAGCATCAATTGGTCCTCTCAAAATTTCTTACTCTTGTGCATTTTCTCTCCTCTCTCTTGCGGTTGTCTTTTCTTTACACCTCTATGGATCTTACCTTAAATACGAATTGAAGGTACTGACACACCACTAGCGCAACAAAAAACATTTGGAACATCATTATCCATGATTACATTCTTTATAGGTTCGGGCATGCCGGTGCAATCGAGACAGACCCGTGTTACACATGTTCGCATTGAAGAGCTTTATCAAGTTAAGAATCACTCTCTATACCTGGAATACTGTCACCGTTAAGTGACATGTTGTGACTGTAAAAACGAGCCGCTTCTAATTCGCAAAGGGTACGGTGCGTTGCCGAATATCGATCACGTTCTGCCGCAATTCGTCGCAAATGTAAATGAATTTTAAAAACGCACTTCCAGGACCAGTTCTAGTAATTTCCTGGGCCTCTTACACCAAGAATTTAGCGATAAAGTTTGGGCTGTGGTGACAAGCAGCCAGCACAAATTTGTGGGCGACGGACAATATCGGGTTACAGTTTCACTGAAAAAGCCCAGAGGCGAAGACATTATGTCTAGATATCAAGGGCAGGTTCCGGCCAGCATTGCATATGTCTCGCTAGTTGTTAGCAATAATTGAGCTTCACAGCGTAAAACAATAAAACCATTGAAGCGAATTCTGGCTTTATAGCCCAAAACCAAGGAAAAAACATAGATTTATGAGGTCCCGCGATTGACTATGTTGGGTAGAAATTGCAGTTGGGGTCACACAATGGGCTATTCCAGAAAAAAAAGCCCCCCCCCCCCTCTTAGAGGCGCCGGAATTCCAGATTTTTGGCACTTTTGAAAGATGGAATTCCGACTTAATGTCTAATACGGGGTTGGAATTCCAGCCATGTTAGGTATAGAGATGAGGAAATTCCAGTGTTTTTACGAATTTCAGAGAAAATCCGGAATAAAAGCAATATTTTCAACACCTCTATACCCGAAACAATACTCCTATGGGAATGCCATGGGTTTTTTACATGGTAGTTCTAGGAATTCCTGGATTTATAGAAGGTAGGTGTCTGGAATTCCTGGTAACTTACGGAAGGTAGCGTCTGGAATTCCAGATAATCCATTTGCACAGGATAGCCAGGAATTTCAGATATTTGGTGAACAAAAAATTGCCCGCTATAGGGGGATTTTTTTCTGAATAGTCCATGTCGATTGCAATGCATAATGAACGAACCTTTGGGTACAAACACGTGATTTTGGGGTAATACTTTTAGCAGAATTTATATATGTTTCTTCTGGTGAAGAAACAGTTGAAGTGTTCGTATTCAGGGCGTTATCAGGAGACATACCCCGGGGGGCAAAAACTGAGATGAACGTTTGCGCCCTTTGGAAATGAAAATGGCACCCCATTCCACGTCTTGTTCTTGAATATGCATAACTTCAAGAACTAAAGTTATCGGCGAGCGCCAGCGGCCGGAAAAATGTTGAAATTGTGTTGGCAAATCGACAGTTTTGTCAGCAACCCCCCCCCCCCCGGCGATTATTTAAGAGTCAGCAGTGTCAGCAGCTGTGACAGGGATCCCCTAAATTATTGCTCTCAGGGAACCCCCAGAACACCCATAGTCGTAAAAGTGGTACATTTCATTCCGTTACGAAGCGTTTCTGTTTTGACGCCTTTTTTTGTTCTATATCCCCCTTTTCTGGGCAGGTTCAGTTTGTGTTTTCGCGCCCCTTTCAATATTTTCGACCTTTTCCTTTTTTTTTGTTTGACAGCCCCTTATTAATTCCCCTTTAAAATCATTTCTTTGACAATCTTTGCGTCCTTTTCGTAAAATATTTGGTTTGTCAGTTTTGACGCCTTTTATTTTCGTAGCTCCATAATTTCCTTTGCTATTTAGGGCCCCTTTAATTCCTTAACTTTTTCTCAACCATTGCTCCTTTTTGGCGCCCCTACTTTCTTTTTTTTATCCGTTTTTCTTTTCTTTTCTCATTTTTGCCTGCTGCACTGTTTTATGTTCTTAGTTCACTTTCCTTTCCAAACTTATTCACCACCACCTCGTTTTCGCTTGCGAGAGCTAATGGCGGCCATCCAGCACTTTGACGTCAGGAAGGGGATACCGGTCCAATTGATTTTTTGCTCCCTCCAATAAATTCCTCACACAGCAGTGTTGCTGTGAAGTGAGGTGAAGGCCACCCCCACCCCCCCCGTTGCGGGGACAAAACCGGATTTAAAACTCCCCCCCCCCAAAACCCCCCCATTGGTTTTACTATACTACTACTACTACTACTACTACTACACAGTAGATGATATCTATAATCAAGTATCACAGTGTGCGGTCAGTGTAAATTAATTATAATGGATTATGAAAGCAGTAAAACAAGCACTATCTGTCTCCAGAGACCATCAAGACTCGTTTCCTCATATGATAACCTCTGATATTTATTTTATTAGAACTTTTTTGCCTGGGTAACAAATCTCAGTGAACATGCTTTCCAAGTTGGCCCGGGGTCAAAACGTAATCATCAAAAAGTACAATACAGAAATTAACCAAAAAGTCATACTAATACACATGGTTTAAAAAAGGACATACATATGAGAGAAAACTATGAAAATAAAAACTAGACCGGATAGGCCAGAAATATAAAAAATATAAACAAACATTCAAAAAAATATTTATTGCATACAAACAATAGGTGGCGTGATTTACCTATAATCTTACACCGCATATGTAAAATAACCCACAGTTGAGGGCAAGGGGTTTTTCGCAATGGTGGGGAGGAGATTTTAAAAGAGATCGACACCCCTGATGAGAACTTTCTTTTGGCAGAAAGAACTTTACGGTTTGTTGGGGGGACAATGTTACCATTAGTGGCCGAACGTTGTTTTGTGGCCATGGGTGTTATAAACTAAAGAAAACATATTCCCACAGAGGAGATGGGATGGTGCTGGTGAGGAGCTCTATAAACCAAGTGTTTACAAATGCAACAATGGCTTACGACGTAATTCGAGTTATCCCACCTCAAGTGTTAAGTAGGATTTTCATTGGGATACCTGCGGGGGAGTCCAAGAATAATATGGCCAGCAGTATTATGCAAACGTCTAGAGCTTAAGTTGGGGTCTTACGGCATTCCCCCACACACTATCACAGTAATCTAGGTGGGGTAGAACAAGTGCATTGTACAGAAGGGTTTAGGTTTTTTTGAGGTAGGTAAATAGTCGAGTCTGCGCAGGAGACTTTACGTTTAGAAACAGTTTTGGGAAATTTTGTCGATATGCTCATTCCAAGTCAAGGCTGAGTCCAGCCATACACCCAAATACTTAAATTTATCCACATTATAATTAACGAATTATTTATTATAGCCGCTTCAGATCAGTATCTACGAGACATTTTTGACTGTTGCTCAAAAGAATATCTTCGTCTCTTTTTTAACATGTGAGCGTGGAGGAAATTTTTGTGAGCCATTAGCCACCTTTAACTATTTCAGGTAGTCATATGTCATTGATGTCATGACCGACTTACCAGTGAAAAATATGGCAGTGTAATCAGCATATAATGTAAACTCTAGAATTAGTATTTGTACTAACATTTGGAAGGCTGTTTAGATACAAAATAAAAAAGCAAAGGCCCTAATATTGGTCCCCTGTGGCCACTCCAAAATTTACAAACAGGCTAAGTTAGACACAAATCACCGAACTTTGGTATTACCTGCTGACGATTTGAACGTAAGATTCAAACCATTCGGAGTTCAGGCCAGCAAACCGCCAAGTCCTGAAGTTTGTTAAGAAGGGACTATGTTGGCACGTATCAAAAGCCTTCAAACCAGAGTTGAAGTTATCAAGCATAGTTATCGGCAACCCAGAGGCACGTTGGGTGGAGTGCATGGACCCTAAAACCAGATTTGGTTTGAGCAGAAGGTTGTAATCTGTAACAAATTGCGAATTTTGGTTTGAACAAGTTTTTCGAAAATTTTCATGTCAAAAACGGAATAAACTGAAATTGGCCTATAATTACTGATATCAAGCGGGTGATGAATGTGCTCCCATCTTTTTTGAGTTATCGCATTTTCGGTCATAAAACCACACCGATGTTCCGCCTAAACCATTTTAGGCAGAGAACTGACAAACCAATAAGGATTCATTTAGCGACATTTTGCAGCATTTTTGACGTTCCTGTAGCCGTATTTCTTCTGGAATACAAACGGCAAGTTAATCATTAGTCAGCTCCTTTAACCCGCCATATTTTAGGGAATCATGAAAATCAAATTGAACGTTTTTCGCAATACTTGATTCTGGGAAACAGCATCTTTTGAAAATCACAACTTTGGCAATGATTACCGAATGGTCTCTCGAACTCCTGGTTACACTTTAAATCAAGTTTTGAATATAAATTGCTTTTTCTGCATGGTTGCCAATACTTTTGGCCAGTGTGGGTATATACAAAATTTGCCAATATTTGAATAGAAAATCATAACTTAGCCGTCGGAAAGATTCCAACTTTGAGTCTGAACGCAATGATGTTGCTTTGACTGGAATAGATGAGTACTTCTTAACACAAACCAAGATTTCTTTTTCTGTGTGAAATGTAATAAAATGTTGAATAACACCAAGAAATATCCAAGCCCTACAGACACGTCACTTTGTTGAAGCAAAAGCAAAATATTAATATGGTAAACGAATCATCGGCTTCTGCCTGGGATGAAAGAGAATTTGAAAGCAAACATCTGTCTCCTGTCGGTCATCGACGCGTGGCCAAACATTTTATAGATATCATCCACAATAATTAGAAGCCTAAATAGGACGTATCAATTTGATGATATAATGAACCCAATGCAGAATTGAAAAGCTTAGCGTTTTTATATTTCTTATTTGAATTAATATTCGGTTTTTCTCTTTCACATCCTTTTCAATACTTTTGTTAGTTTTTTTTTTTTTTTTTTAATTTTTTAGGTTTTTTCTTTTTTTAAACAAATATTTTTCATATTTACCCCCTTTTGTGTTGTTTTTATTTCTTTGTTTATGTTTTTGGTTTTCTTGCTTGCTGGCTTCGTTGTGCTTTCTTCTTTCGTTCTCTCTGTATTTTTCTCTTGTTTCTTTCGAATCTCTTTCAGCCTTTTCGCTTTTCTTCATTTCTTGCATTCTTGCATTCTATCGGTGCCTTCTTCCTTTTTTCTTCTTCCGTCTTGTCCTTCTGGCCGTCTGGCTCCGGGAAGGTCTTTTTCCTTCTTTACTTCTTCTATTTCTTCTACTACTTCTACTAATTTTTTAAAATTTACAAAACTAAAAATAAAATGGACGCGTATTTTAAAAGGGAAAATATAATTTAAAAGGTTTGTGCCTTTTGCGTAAAATAGAGTCCTACTGTAATGCAAGATTGACAAAACAAAAATTACTGTACCTAAGAAGTAACAGGTAATCGTTTTAATATATGTTTAATTTTTGGAGATTTGTGCTACAATTTGAGAGAAAGGCAGAGAGATGTGTGATCCCACTCAAAACCATTATCTCACTAATTAATTTCCAGCTGTGATGAAGTTACGTCACTTCACATTTCCAAATCATTTGTTTCACATTATTAATTTACTCGGATGTTTAACGTTGATGACGAAATGGGGATACTGGGCCCTCTGAGATAAATTCGCCAACAAACATAGGGGGGGGTGCGACCAACTGCAAATGATAGTTGACGACGTAGCGACGATGGGGTGGTGGGTGCGGGGGGTCCTATGCACGCATGAGTATTTAGTTTTAAGAATGCTAATGATCGTCAAAGAGACATTTAAAAATTTACAATGTGATTTAATAACAAAATTAATAGTTGTCAAAGTGTTTTGTAAAACAGTCTCTGAAAAAATGTCACCTGATTGGGTACGGAGTTAATGAAGCACATAGAGATTTCGCACGGGAGATATGCAAAATTGTGGTTTGCTTTTGTAAATAAAAAAACACAGAGACATTACTATATTGATTCCTTGCGGAAAACTAACGTTATATAGGCACCATTTGTCGCAGTCTCTCTCATTGAAAAATAGCAGGTTTTCTGCATCAATCCGTGTCATTAAAAAATAAATATCTTAGATCCCTGAGGAAAAAAATTCAAGGTGGCTCTTTCAAGTAAACTTTGCGAATGTCCTAAATTCAGTTCCAGAGAGCGGCCGTTTATACATATGTTTTTAGAATCGGCCTTTTTCTACAATCCCTGAAAACCCATTATAAAATCGACTGTGAAAAAATCACTTTTCTTAAATTTTATACAGCCGTAAGTTCTTCAAAAAAATACAGGATGTGGCAACCTAACGGGTCTTCTAAAGGAGCAGAAAAGAATGAAAGGTTTGACAAGATCTTTAAATCAACAAATAAATACGAAAAAATCAACATTGATCCAATTTGACCCAAGATCGGGCGCGCGTTCACACATTTCGTAGCCAAAGATTAAACATATGTTGAACAATTTTCTTAAAAGCGGGGAGCTGAGAAGTTGCTAAGGCAAAAAATTTATGCAGAGTCGTTGTATTGCAATCTCCAGATACAAGTTTGTTGTTTTGATATTTATTGTGGTAGAAGTATGGATTTTAGGGATTTGAACGCACTTCCACACACTCTAGGAGGATCAGTTTTAGAAAAACGCAATTTGCGGCAATTCCACATTTCCCGTACACCGATAAATTAGTATTTTACCCGGTTATCTGCGCTAGAAAAAGCTGAATCCGCGTAATTACGTTCCCAAAATATCCTGCTAGATTTGCTTTAAAAAAAACATGTGTTTAGTTGCTAAAATTTGTCATTTTCATAATGTAGCATCAGAGCGGAGCGGGTCGGCCGCGCGTCTAAGTTTTGAATAATTAAAATTCTAGGTCGGAGAAATGACCAAAACACAACGTTGGCATAAGAATAGTTTTTGTTTGTTTTGAGAAGTATAATTTTCTTAGTAACAATTCGATGGAGTTGGTGAGTCTTTGGTGCACATGCGCAAGGTATAGAACAGGATTGGTTGAGACAATTTCTTAAACCAAAATAGGCCCTGCACTGAAATCAGTTCTGTGATTTCTCTAGATACCGCGCGTAGCGCGGAAAATTTTGGAAATAATTATGGGTTACAGAGTATTTGCCAATGTAAGTAGTGTCATTCTCGCTTTTATTGTACGAGGGGGAAATGGGCCCCTTGGATCCGTCATTGGTAAGCAGGGCGGTAGGCTTTAGTACAAATCATGGGGGGGGGGAACATTTGATATTGTGTCCCCCACCCCTACTGAATAGATTCCTACAAAATTTGTACCACAGGATAGCTTACAGTTTCTTCCTTCCTTCCATTGGTAAGTTGAGGAAAGTATGAAAATATTGGATATAAGGTGGAAAATTGATATTGCGCAATTTTACTAACTCAAACACATTATTATAGCAATAGAACGCTCTGAGTATATAAAACTAGTCCCATCAAATAGAGCCAAAAACCGTGTGAAAATCGGATATTCCTAACTTTTTTTCATTTTGGTATCAATGGAAAGAGGAGGACCATAGCTATCCATTGATACCAAAATAAAGTGTGTGTGATATTCCTGTATCGTAAGGCATTATGGTACTTCTCTCCGCTAAATGAATCAATTTTGAACTTTAATCAGACTACATCCAAAAAGTTGAAAATATAATCATGTGAAAAAGTGCCCTGTATTAAGCTTTGTAAGGATTGTTTTTATATGAATCACATTTCTTTACTTCAAAACGCATACTCCTTTATTATTGAAATTCTTGGTCGGTCGATGCAAAACAAATGGAATTTTACCAAGGAAGGTCTGGGTAAGGACAGAAAACCTGTGTTAGTCCGGTGCTCGACCCATATGACTTTGCGCAAGCGTCCACACAAATTGTTTTGATGGTTTCTAGGCAACATTGACCTGCTGATTCCAAATCTGGATGATGCCACTTTGGCATCATTGAGCATTGTGAGATAGGGAAGGGGGTAATTTAACAGGGGTAAAATTTGTAAATGTTTCATGTGGATTTGAAATATGTATAGGAGTGTTTATCTTGTCCTAAGGTTTAAAAAAAGGTATAGTTTGCTATACCTGCAACCTTTTGTGTTTACACTACGACCAAAATTTGTTCAGGTCATCTGGTATTAATAGTTACACGATCCGATTTTGTTTTCAAATTGGTTTTTAAATTGTTTGTATGGAATGTTAAAAACAGACAATAAACATTTACCTCATTCCCTCATTGCTAAGGTATCTAACAGATACTAAAATGATTAACCCCAATAGACCCTGTGGACCCTCTCCCATTATTTCCCCTTATTTATACCACAAATGTTCCAACTAAGTGTGTAACCTATATTTAGACATTAATATCAAACAGAATGAAGAAATTTTGGCCCATTTTTGAAAAAATCTGTGCTTCAAGAGTATAATTTGTTTACCCCAGGATGACCTTGAACCATTTTAACTTGTTGTTTAAAAAGTAAATGTCCTAGAATATAGCAACTATCCTTTTTTTTAAATCCATAGGAACCAGATGAACATGACTATAACCTTTTAACCCATTATGAAGCATTTACAAATTTTACGCCTGTTTAATTTACCCGCTACCCTATCTCAAAATGGCATCCAGGGATGGACCAACAGTGGCGTATCCAGAATTTTAGATTCAGAAGGTCAATCTTGCCTTATAAACCATCAAAATATTTTGTGTGGACTCTTGCGAAAGGTCAAACATGCAGGGTCTTTGGCCCGAGCACCAGATATGTGGTTTTCTTTTACTTCACTAATGTGTATAGAACCCCAACATAAGGGAAAAATAAGCTCTCATTTTTGGGTACACGTGTGTTAGTTCCCGAACGTCGCTAGTCCGACACGCTGCTAGTCCGAACGTCGCCTAGTCCGAACACAGAAAATTCCTAGGGGTGCGTCAGGTCCGAAACCCATTTGGGTTCGACTAGTCCGAAAAAAAGGTTCTCTAGTCCAGAATCTTAAAAACATGTCATCATCCGAACATGCGCTATCCGAAATTTTAAATCTGAAAGGCACTGCGCTAGTCCAATCTGTAACACAACTGCGCTTAATCCGACCTCTGGAAAATCACTGCGCTATTCCGAATCTGAAAAACCACTGCGATAAAATCCGAATGGTAAAAAAACACTGCGCTAGTACCGAATCTGAAAAACACTGCGTTAGTCCGAATATGAAAACACCCCAGACAACATACCATATATTGGCCCAATATTGGGTTTTCCATTGGCAATAGTTGGCATTGGCATTAGCTTGTCGGCCAATATCGAGCCAAAATATGGGTTTCTCCCATGCAATATTGGCAATTGGCATTAGCTGTCGACCAATATCGAGCCAATCTGGGTTCCCCATGGGCAATATTAGCATTGGCATTAGCTTGTTGACCAATATCGAGCCAATATGGGTTTCCCATTGGCAATTAGCATTGGCATTAGCTTGTCGACCAATATCGAGCCAATATGGGTTTCCCATTGGCAAAATTAGCATTGGCATTAGCTTGTCGACCAATATCGAGCCAATATTGGTCCCCCATTGGCAATATTAGCATTGGCATTATCTTGTTGACATATATTGGAGCAATATTGGTTTTCCATTGGCACTCAACATTGGTCGAATGTTGTGAAGTGTGGGCGTGGTCTCAAATAAGACCTCTCATTTTTTCCAGCAAAATGTTATGTTTTTGACGATTCTATTTTTCTGAAGTGATAAATGCAATTTTCTTCATCACTAATATAATTAGTATGATGCGTTTTGTTGATCATTTTCAAGATAGTTTGATTAGGGAAGCAATGTAAACACAACCATATTTAACTCAAACATAGATATACATGACACCATAGAATGTACATGTCAGGAAAAAGGTAACTATCCAATGTTCACACATTTTTGCATAACTTCCCTTCACTGCCTATTTGTAAATTGTAGTACTGTAAACACTTTCCCTGTATCAAGAGGGAGGGGTCAGTCCTATTTATTGGTAGTGAATGCAATTTTTAATTAAGCGCTAATTAGTGCTCATATTTTAATTGGATTAATGTATGCCAATTAATTTCCAGCTGAAAATAATATTGGGCAAAAATTGGTCCAATATTGATCAGAGTATTGGGCCAAGGTTGGCTCTTTATTGGCCCAATATTGTATTGCCAATATTGGCCCATTCTAGGGCCAATGAGCAAATAATATTGGTACAATATTGTAAGCCAATATTGGGCCAATACAATTTCAATATTGGGCTTATCTTGGGCCAATATTGTAATGTTGTCTGGGACTGCGCTAGTCCGAAAATGTATTCGGACTAATGCAGTGTTTTATTACAGGTTGAATAAACACTGCGCTATTCTGAATTTGAAAAACACTGCGCTAGTCCGAATCTGAAAAACACTGCGCTAGTCCGAATCTGAAAAACACTGCGCTAGTCCGATATTTTTCGGACTAGCGCAATGTTTTTCAAATTCGGACTAGCGCAGTGTTTTTTCAAATTCGGTTTAGCACAGTTATTTATTTTTTGAGAATAAGGTGCTGTATTTAAAGCAATATTAGCACATTTTTTTGAAGAACGCCCCCAATTTTTCAAAAAAATTGAGATGTCTGACACGGTTGCATGGTAACTTGCTAGGAAACTATACCTGTGAATGGTTAAGCTAGAAGAAATGTCTGGGGCACCAACGAAGGAATTTTGTAATTTGAATAATTATTATCGGTGATTCCCGAATAATAATTCAACGGCTGGCTGGGGAAACGGCCTTCAATGTGATAGCCGGGAGGAAATAGCGCCATGTACGTCCGACGCGCATCCATTTGTTGTTTATTGGTTCAGCCAAGACAAGTTAGAGGTTATCTGCTCGAATGGTAGAACTATTCCTCATGGACGGACATAAATCGTAGCATTTCCAGCTCTGCCGTTACGTCTAATCTGGGAACCCAGTCTAATTACAAAAAATCGCTTATTTATGATAAATGCATTTTTGGCATTCTCGTGCCGGATAGTGTCCTAGACAATTACCAAATAAATCTGCCAAAAAGATCAACTTTTGAAAATGGGGGCGCTCTTCAAACAATGTAGCATTATTGCTTTAACATATTATTCAACTAAATGTTGTATTTAACACTATAGCAGAATGATTCTATAATATCGAAATACTTTTAGCAAAATGTACTGAGTCATTTTGAAGTGGTGCAGATTCATTGACTTACATTAAAAACGAGGAGCCGGACACAATCAGTATAGGATGTATTTGTACGTATGAATAAAAACGTTAAATGGAAAAAAAAAAAAAAAAGTCATAATGCACGGCGCCCTCTCAAAATTTGGCGAAAGCGTTTGTGTACAAAAGTATAAGAACAAAAAAAGATTTTTTGGGTAAAAACTATCCAAACAAACGATCAATGAGAGTGTTGTTGTTTACATTACAAAACTTTTGCTTTAGATCCTTTTCCAAAAACAAAAGCCAATCCTTTCTGGTATGTATTATCGCCTCCTGAAGACAATAACTTTCTTAATCATTTTGAGAATCAGTCTCAAAAATAAGTTCCGATGGCGATTTGATCTTAATGGGTGATGTCAATATTTACTTGGTAAAAAAAAAAAAGACCTTACTTTTTAAAGTGAAATTGAGATTTGCGCGACTTAAATTATTCGACAACTAATCACCACAGCCACTCCTGTTACTGATACACATCTACTTGCATCGATAATATTCTCACTAATATGATCATATCCTAGGACGATTTTGTCAATCAGGCAGGAGGGGGGCCAGAGTTAAAATCAAATGAACTCATTTGGTTAAAAACCCCTAATATTTGCGCAAAAACCCAGTTTTTCCTAAATTGGAAATCTCAGGGGGGCGGGTGGCCCCACCCCCCCTGCCACCATGGCGCCGCCCCAGCAAATCAGGTACCAATCAAATTGATCTTAGCGACACCTTCTTCTTACACGTGTACACGTAAAGTTGTCAGAGGTCACGTAGTCACCATTGAGTATATAAATGTCAGGGGTCCCACTAAGAATTACAGTGCAGAAACTTTTTGTCAAAATTGTCTTCTATTAAACGTCCGTTAACTATGGAAAGTACCAATTGTGAAATCTACATCGGATCGTCAAAAAACTGCATTTTTGAAGACTCTTGATGAAATTGCACCATTTAAGGGCATGGTCAACCCTGAGTTTCCGAGCTATCTTTTTGTTTTAACTTTGCAAATATTTGATTATGTAGTAAAAGGATAATTTCTAGGAAAAGTTAAATTGGCGTGAACCCGATGGTGCATTAAATTAATGTAAAACTTTCCTATTTTGAGAGAATACTAAAAAAAACGTGATTTTGCCCCCAAAATTTTCAGACGCATACAAAAACAAATTTGAATTTTCAAAAAATAAAAAAAGTAAAATTTTATTAAAAAATGACACATTTGTCTATATGTTTTCTCAAGTTTTTTTTAAATAGAGCCTACTTTTCGAAAAAAATGTCAAAAAATGTGATTTTTTACTTTTCTGTTTCCAAAAATTTTGAGTAGAGTATTTGAGAATTCTTTAGTTTAGAAATGAAAAATAAAAAATTGCGAACGCGTCCTAGAAGAAGCCCGATCGCTATCGTGGAAAAGTTCAAACTGGCTTACTTCGGTATTTTTGGAGTTATCTTGGTCTGAAACTTTGCCAAATTTGGAGAATTGAGCATGAGAAAATCCCGTGTTTAGTAAAAAAAATGTGACTTTTTCACGCCATTTCAAGCTATCTCTTTCTACCCAAAATAAGTTTATCTTTGAACTTCAAAATTCCGTATGTTGTGATGAAATACACTCTTTATGCACTCTTTAATCAAACAATCTTTGTTCTAACTCCAGAAATAAGAAGGGAAATTGAATGTCATTGGTTGATAATATTACCGCTTTGATACATTTTCAAAATGATTAGTTTACTTTTTCCAAGATGCGTTCGCTCAAACGTACATTAAAACACACGGACAACGCTTTCAGTACGCAAGCAAAAAACAAAATTCACTGCGAGACGCGTGCTGCGCCTTGCGCAGTGATGGCGTGAAATGTGATTAAGGGGTTTGACGTGTGATTTTTACGCGTAAGCTGCTTTACTCAGCATGTGTTAGAGCCCGTCAATTGACAAATGAAGAATTTTAGTTTTGAGCTGGGAACCAGGGTATCATGCGCAGGAATACCGCGAATATCTTTGCGCTTGTTTGCGTTTATCAAAATCGCGCATCTCTACGCCTGCGTTTCCTGCTTATTGCTGCATGCCGAATGTGGCTCAGATTACTACTTCTGCCGCCAACAAGACAGCCCACAATTTGAAAAAACAAGTGTCCAATTGGTCAGTGGTTTTGCGGAGTGTAATGGACAAAGTAAGTCGGGTGACCCTCATTTTTATTTCACATGTTTATGTTAATTGCCAAATTATTAAAAAATTTAGAAATTAAAAATTAAATGTATTAAATGTGCGACGAGAGATTTTTTTTTTGTAGGGCGAATCTAAACGTACAAATTTTGGACTTGTCCCAGTCATAGAGTGGTCGCGTGAAATTTTGGGGTTAAAGTGAAAAATAAGGGACAAAATTACCATGTTTGTTTTGGCTCGGTCAAAAACAAAGTCGGTGGACCCCCTTTTTATTTAAGATTCTTCATCAGCACGTGTGTTGTAAATCCGGATATGTGAATTATGGAAAAATTTGCTCGAGTAGATCACTAACACGTCAAACCACTTAAATTCCCGCCGCTTCAGACACTGTGGTTTGTTGACTCAAATGATCAAAAAATAGTTGTTTCAATCGGCCAAAATTACGGACAGGATTCGTCGCAGAGGGGTACCCTTGTTGGTACTGATATAGTAACCTCAGTTACGGTCGCTCACCCCACCCATCCGCCACATGTTTAACATGGTGCAAAAATCAGAAATTTGTATAGAAGTACAAAACAAACTAACATGGACACTGCCCTTTTAACAAATTCGATTAGAGTCCAGAACAGAACCTTGGTTGGATAGCAAATATTCTTCGGAACTATTTGGACAATGGACCAACTTTGTGCTATTGCAGCGAAAAGAGGCTCTAAGTTGCTGATCTTTATAACCCCCCCCAGAAACTGTTGTAAAATGCGAAATCAAATCAAAAGGGATATTAAAGAGCCCAAGGTGGGAGTATTTTAGTAGTAAAGATGATGAACAGAACAAACAATCCCAAAAAAACACGCTATGGCAACAATTAAAAACCCTTGGCTACAGTCCATAACCAAAGAGCAGTGAAATCGTTTGGACATTTAATGATGGAGACTTGTTTTGAGTTAACAAAGGGTTGTGATACATCAACACCTTTATACAAAACGATTGCTAGTAACCTTGTCAAAAAACGACTCACCCAAAATGAATTGGCACGACTCACAAAAACACTTCGCAGAGTTTTATTTGAGGAAGGTTATATCGACGGGTGGTTACCTGGTGACCTTGATCTTGTGAGTACACCCACCAAGGAGAGACTGAATGGTTGGGTAGATAAATTGCAGCCTAATAAAAGTAGTGGCTTGGACAGATTCCCAGCCCCAAGATGTGTGGAGGGGGAAACCCAAACATACACACAAAGTGCAGATGTTCTGGGTGAATTTCGCAAAAAGTTCATCGGTGACCCCATATGTTTTTGGTTTTTATTAGAAAGCTCCTGTGAGTGCGCAGCTTGTATCAAAAAAAGACTCCCATATTCGAGCTAACTATTTTTTGCTTATACCACAAGAATTGTTCAATTGACAAATTATTTTTCCGTTAGACTTATGTTGTGCATTTTGGCGAAATATGTGTATTTTATTAATGGTTTATATAAAAAAAACGACATCGGTGACCCCCGATGTTTTCTTATTATGTTGTTATCGATGAAGACCATAATTTATGCGAAGTGTAAAGAGAAAAATTATGGCGCGAACTATCTATGACCACAAACCCCTTAATAAGCATTTGCTGTGGGAGCACACAACAACTGCCTATACTGCGTTTGACACAGTTAGTTATACTATATAACTATAGCTTAAACACAGTTCTCAGCCCGTTGAAAACAATTTAAGAAATGACAAAATCAAAAAGCTAAACACTGCTAAAGCAATCTGTAGCTTCAAATAAGTGTGATTGTACATAATAATGCCTAGAAACCACGTAGGAGAACCACGGGAAAAGAAGCGCCTCTGGGGTTGATGGAAGGACGAACGTTCGCCCCTTGCAAAATCTCTTTCACTGTTTGGGTGTGATTACCAAAAACAAACATTTTAATCTTTAGATCTTCAAATAGTTATGAAAAGACTTTAGGATATAAAAATAATAATAGTTAAGCGGACAAGATAGCTCCATCAGGTAAGCGCTCGACTCCCAGTGTATGTATCCATGCGTATAGTGCGTGCGTTCGATCCCTGGGAGATTCAGCTATCTTGTAATTTCCCTGGACAAGAAATTAAAGCCGCTTGGTTGTCTCGATTTACCTATGCGATATTTGGAAAGCTGATCCAGGCGGCGATGGTTAATCGGATGTATGTTTGCGCTGATAAGGGAAAGCGCTGATCCCGATCTGCTGAATCCCTTCAAATTGATGCTAAATGGTTTGTGGTATGGTGGGCCCACAGTGATCAGCGACCAATTTTGTTTAACAACTTAAAAAAAGGAAAAAAAATAAAAAAAATAAAAAAAATAAAAAAAATATAATATTATTATTATATGGCAGAAATCTCAATTTCGTATTAAAAAAAAAAAATGTAGCTTCGCCTTTTTGCGGAATCAGTTGAGAATTGAGGTCCAAATGTTTGTTTGTTTGTTTTTTGTTTTATATTTTGCTTTTGGTTTGTTGTTTTTTTTTGTTTGCTTTTTTTTCAATCGATATATCGTTCAAGTGTCGCTACTTAATAAAAAAAAACGGCTTTGGATATATTTATTTAAGTTAAACATTTTTTTAAATATAATTTCCCAGACGGTGGACAAAAGGTGTGTTCAAAACGATTATGTCTCAAAATGAACTTATCATACCAGTTTTTTATTTGGTTTCGGTTGACATCGAAGTGTTTATGTTTGCTCAACTTCTTTACTCTTGGAGTGATTTTCAACTCTTTGGAGCGATTTTCACTCTTTGGAGCGATTTTCACTCTTTGGAGCGTTTTGTTCTCTCTTTTAGGAGTGGTTACCAAGAGGTTTCACCTTTTGAGAGCGAAGGTTTTACTCTTTCTCATTCGTCTGCTCGCGAATAAAACCAATTGAACATTATTGATGGAGGGAACTCGTCAACAGGACGATTCCCATTCAACCGTTTGGAAAACCGATTTCTACATTACAAAGCTTATAATATCTGGTTTTATATTACCCTCAAAAATTTTGATCAAAATATTATTTTCTTAATTTTATTGAGAAAAAGATTTCTCATGGGAAAAGTACGTTTGTTTACCTATAAAAGAGAGAAAGGGGAAACCCTAGAGTTGTTTGTGCAAATGCACCTGTTAGATAAGATTGCACATAAGGAAATGGGGCAATTCCCCAGATGTAAATTAGAAACGATGTCAACTTGTTAGCTTGGAATCAAAACATGTTGCATGATCCGGGGATTCCCCATTAAGCTATATATAAGAAGTGAATGTTAATTAGATGATATAATTTATGCATCTTGCAGTTACGTCCATTTCCCCCGATTCACTGTGCACACAGTTCATTCAATAGGCCTATGACCTGTCACGCGTACTCTGTTGCTTAACGCATAGTGCATGAGAAACCAGTCGTTTGAGAAGGAAAGGAAAAGTGCTCAAGGATTTTCTTCGTAGAGCTCTAATTTAATAAATAATCAATAACATATGTGAAATTTATTATGATAGAACATCAGAAAAATCCGAAAATGGTTAATTTAATTTTATAGGATGGGATTTTGGTAGGGTATAATGCTAACTCTATGGCAAAATCACAAGTGATTGCTGTGCAGATTCAAGAGTGCGCGCATGGACCAACGGGTTAGACCTATACTCTTCGTAGAAGCTGACAACAAAGATAATCGTATTTTCTATAGGTGGTTGGTTTGTGGAATTTACGGTACTGAAAAATGTCGAACGACCATTCTAACCAAGGCTTACCAAAGATGTGTAAAAACGGGCCTACTCGCCAATGTGCATGCACACGGTTGGTGGGTAATCACTCATCCATAGCATGTCATTGATCAGGGATGGGATGGTGCCTGTGAAGTGGGATTCATTTACATACGATCAAACTTATGAAATGGAATTTCATGTCACCAATGATTCGGTGGGTGGGCCCAAACGGTCGAGCCCGGACACTAACTGCACTCAATGGTGATTCCAATTGGTCAGCTGTGCAAGGTTATGTTTATTGCATGATGATGATGTAATGATTATTGTTAGAAAGGGGATCTATCTGTGTGAAGTGAACAAGTACTTGTGACTGAGGACTGAGTCTGAGCCAGTTTGTCAATTGGAGTATATCAGTTTATATTTATAGCTAGTTTTAATCTATATAATGGGTAGATTGGTGTTTGTTTTACAGGTGTGCCAGATTGTAATAAAATTGGATGCCACCGGAGCTTGATAGCTGCACTGAAACTGTCTGTTGTCGTTTTTAAGCCAGAAAGAGCTGTAGTTTTGGAATCATAAAGGGATTCGTTGTGGTCCTAAAGGAGGAATGGCTGGCAGACTATGGGGTAGAATACCTGGTTTTCGTACTGTGGAATATTAGTGTCGTCGAGGGAAAACCACTCCACCAAGATCATTGGACCCACAGGGCTCACAACCATATCAGTATCACCTCTCCCTTTATACTTGTATTAGTAAAAACCGTCATTTATGTCCAGTAGTTTGCTGTCGATGTGGTCAACTTTACATTGGCGAAACCGAAACCCCTATTGCCGTCCGTTTTGTTTACCATCCTCTCGCTCCATCGAGGGCCATGTGCTCGCATTGAAACAACGACCGTCTCATGATCCAAAAGGTCCGGGTTCGAGTCCCGCGGTGGCCATGTTTTGTGCACTGGTCAAGGCACTTGACCTCGCTTGCTTCTCTCCACCCAGTGCTAAATGTGGGGAGCGGTAGGAATAATTGTCCATTGATCAGCCGCCCAAAGTATGAGTTAACCTTGGGCATTGTAAGGGAGGCCGCTGACATATTCTAGTGACAGCGCATAAATTAAAGCGCTTTGAATACATTGTGAAAGGCGCTATATAAACGTCAACATTTATTTAGTTATCGAAAAGAACGCCAGATCCACGCCTGTCGCGGTCCATTTTAACCTACCGGACCATTGCATTAATAATGTTACCATCACAAGGTGTGGGGGCAAAAACTCTGATTCTCAACGTCATATCGCCGAACAACTTATCATCGGTAACTTAACACCATCAAGCTGCTGGCATCCACGTGAAGTTCGACATATTCAGTGCAACTGGCTGCTTATGTAACTATTGTGAACTAACCTCTTGTCATAGACTCGCGTTGTTTTCTCAGATTTATCATATTCATTTCGTGTTACCCTCATGCTTATTGCATGATTTGCTTATGCTTGTGACACCTTTGACTTTTTTAATCTTGTTTTTTGTAATTTACCTTTGTCAAAAACAAAGCAACACTTGGTGGGCAGGCTCATATTTCTAAGATGGCGGTCAACGAGTTGCAGGCTCGAAAACGTGTGGAAAATGGTAATGTCGCTGTTTAGGTCCTCGTATTTTGGAAAAAGAATGGGGCGAACCCCCATGTATCTACATAATTATGTCAAGTTTTCAATCGATTTGCAAGCCATTGATATATAACTATATGCAAAACGTTGCCGCTTAAATTCGAAATATCGCTTTCAAAACAGCATATTTGCGTGGTATTCAATGGTGTGGCCGCCCTATCTGCAGAGAGACATTTTAATCATCCTTGCTAGACTGTGGTTTGCAGTAACGCGCCGCTTTTACACTGTTCACAGCAACCGCAATCCCGCATATGATCCGCACGCTGATATTTCAACTCATTCAAAGCGAGACGATTTGAAGTATTCGTTGAAGTTTTTACCTTGCTCTAGGTCAGATGACACTTATTTTAGCAGAGTCCGAGAGTGAACTTCAACGGGGCGTTTATATAGCTGTTTTTTTATTACCTGCCACACCTGGACCCGTTATTGTACATACCAGTAAAAACAAAATAGTTGTTGTATTCTCAAGGGTAAGTGAGGAAAATGTTTAATTTTTCAAATCGGTGGAAGTGTAGGAAACCGTTGAGGACTTAAACTATCCGGGGAATTAAGTTTAATTATACCAATAAGGTAAAAAGACCATAAGCAAACAGATTACTCAAGCTATCTGGCCATGTTTAACCTAATATCGATAGCCAAAAATATTGATCTCCTTATTACATTCAACTTAACTTTTTTGATCAAATAGTGAGACCCATATGGTTGTGAAGTATTGGCCTTTGACGAGATCATCCGGTGGGGGAAAAGTTTTTATTTTGAATTCTGTAAACAGTTATTATACTCCTCCCTCTACTGCAAATTGTATGATTAATGGTGAACTATAGTAGATTTCAACCCATCGTGTCACCTCTAGTACTTTGTCCGAAGGTATGGGCCTTGAATGAGGGGGGCATGTGCAGGTTGAAATTACAATTCCACGCTAAATCTATTGAAACATGTAGCCGATAGAGAGAAACTCAATTTCTATGCTTAATGAACTCATTCATCAACGTCAAGCGCATTCATAGACACAACTTTCTGACTAATCGCATTTGCTTCAACGGTATTCAATTTAACAGGTGAGGTTGAATGTTACTACTGACTTTTGACTGACTTATCCGTGTTTTTGGATACGAAAGAACACAAAAGCCTTTGCCCTCTCTCCCTCTCTATAAAAAATGAATGTCATTCACACATGAAAGGCGGATTAACTTAGTCGTTCATGACACAGGTAATCGGCTTTCTTATTCTGCCTCCTCTCCTCTCCCCTCTCCCAACTCTCGACTCTATCCAAACTTTTTCCTCTGTGACACGATGAGTTTTGGATCTACTATAGGCAGAAGTGGAATTTGTACCGTAGTTGAAAAGAGATTTGATCTTATTCTGGTTAATATATTACGTGCTTGGTTATGATTTCAATGGAACGGTTTTTTCCTTGTAATATAATGCACTTATTTTTTAGACGATAGGATAACAGCAAAAATTACAATTTGTATTACTATAAAATATAAAAAGATCTCGTGGTAACAATTTATATTAATAGTCAATATAGTTCTGAGAACTACAATCAGCATCCTCATCCATCATCATCATCTCCTCCTCATCACAATCATCAGCAGCAGCAGCAGCAGCGCAGCAGTAGCGAGCGTCAACAAGCCAATATTTTAACAAATACGCATTCACCGCATAATTATTTTAACCTAATATATTCAGATTCAAATGCATTTTGATTAAAAACAGCTTTTTACTGACTTTTCAGAGATTCACTTGTTACTTCATGATAGTGAGTTGCAAACGAATGTCCAGAAGACTAAATAGTTCAAGTAACCAGAGTATATTCTATTATAAATTAAAATTATTTCGTCGCTTCTAATTAAATCAAAACATTACTGGGGCCGAGATGCCGCTTTGTCTGTTGTCTTTCTGAATTTGATATTTCCCTAGATGTTCTAATAAGTGCAAATAATAGGAAAATTATATACATCCTAATAAATACAAAAATAAATAGACCTATATGTTTTATGGGGTTCGAACCACTAGTCAAAAACAATTTCCTGACAGCACTACGCGACGCCTAGGAACGACGCCACGAAATAGGTTAAATCAAGTGGAGTATTGTCATTCGGTGTGACGTGTAGACCATTTCCTAGCTCCATTATATGGAAAAACATTTGTGTACATGTCTTGCACAAAGATGTTACCAATATTCTAATAAGCTACTCTGTAAGTATGGCTTAAAAACGATTAACTTTTTGAAACTAAATACGTCGCACGCCAGTGGCCATGGTTATGTTACGTGGGGTACACGAGCATGCAGTCTGCAAATTTACGGAAACCCATTCACGGCACAGTTTAGGACCAGTGGATTACCTTCGGAAAATGCATTGATGACTGCAGCTTTCTAGGAAAAGAGGTACGAGTTTGTTGAAGGACGTGGAAAACCTAACTAACACTGAGCAACGTCTACGATTTTGGTACGGAATGGCTTTCGCGAACGAACGAAATTAGAAATCGCAACTCGTTCGAAGTATGTTCTATGCATTTTTACGACTCAAGTTTCACGAACCTGACCCAGACCGCTTAGCACTATACAAAATGCAAAATTGAAACATTGTTTTGTTGACACTTTCATTCTCCTCTTGTGTGCCAATGTTATTAGAATACAGTGTTTATACGCTTTAAGTTACGCCTGAACCCTAGTTTAGCTAAATTCGAAGGCCAGGCTATCTAGATAGTATGACTTGTATGGTTTATGGTGCTTCTTTGACTACGTGTAAACTGGTGAGCGAGGGGATCAAGTTTTATGCGATTGGTGGCAAGAAACCCTATCAGGAGCCAGGTGAAAATTGAATCATCTTCTTCTTGTGAAGCAAACAACCAAAGGGTATTTTGATCTCTGATTGCTTGCCAAGTAGCCACACTCGCGAATTGCTGCATCTGCCAAACAAACATTCAATCAAGCCATGGCGACCGTTGGATGGCAGTGATGATGTGATCAGCCACCTGCTGCTCTGCTCTTAGTCGAAAGCTGGGTTCTTGGAAAGCCCCACCTCCACAGGTCAGAATTGGACATGCCCAATCCATGTGTCTGCCTGATGAGTTTTACCTATGGTGACAGGTGAGATGAAATCCTAGGCAGCTCCTTGAAGGCGTGGTGATATGATTAGTGCGTGGTTGCCGATGATTGACTTTCATGGATGTCCTGGAATTTAGAATGCTTTTACTAATCTATTATCCTTCGTTCTCTATCATTCTATCGACTTTAGATGTCAGGCTCAATGAGAAATCCACCAATATCTGGGTAACCATCACGCAGATCTGTCATGGATAAACACATTGAAGTTATCAAGCAATATGCATCGTCAATGTGGAATCCTTTCAACAGGACTGATAGACCCAAGGTCGAAAATATTCAAAGGCAAAGTAGACCATATAGCGCGACTATTATGCTGAGACTTCGAAACGGGGCAACATAGACGTCAGACCAGAAGGTGTTGGTAGACGAACGAGCATACCAATATCTGAAACAGGGAAAATTCAGAGGAAAAATATAACTTTTGCAAAAAATGAAAGTCTGCCGGAGACCCATTGTGCGTGTAGCCCCAGGAGGGGGTAAAGTTACTATGGGGGTCAAAGGTTTGAACTGCCTCTAATCTAGGAAATATAGCTCAAATTATGCTTAGGTTACCAGGCGTAAAAAAGTCAATTACGCGTGTGGTGCTTCCTTCCAAGTTATTTGGAAAATAGGCAAAAGGTCATTTGTTATTCAAGAAAGGTCAAAACATTGTAATACAAGGATTCTTTGGAGTTTTCTCCTCCTTCTCTTATGAATTTCCCGTGTTCGATACTGGTATCTCGTTCGTCTAACCAAAAACCTTCTGGGCTGACTGTCTAATCACTTGAAAAACTGCAGGACTCCTGCCAAGCAACAATGTTGTAACAATCATCAATGACATCGTCAAATATAATCCATCGCCCCAGCGTTTTTACACCAAATACAAGACCAGGCAATGATATCGCACTGTCTCCATTACCACCAAGTAATACCAATGTCCAATCCCACTCTGGACATATACCAGCAGTAGAAGTCACGGCTCATACCAAATGAAAAAAAGTTAAGGTAGGCTACTGACAAACGTATTGTTGTATACAAGCAAAAATGGAGGCGACAATAATTTTAGTCTACATTGTCTGGGTGGCTTTTATAAACCGACGTTATAAAAGGCGGTGATCAGGAAGAATAGAGTGGCTGCGTGGAAACGAAGCCACTACAATTGCCAGCCACTCGCTATTCACCGTGATAGCATCGTAATCAGGCCTGTAGCGAAACGTCGGGTTAATAAAAAAAAAACCTCAGACAACGTAGACGTAACTATTGTCGGCCTCATGGTTGCTTGTAATCATCATACTGGCTTATGCTCGGCAGCTCTACCAAAGATGTCGCAACCTGCTTCTTCGTTGTGGGTGGTAATCCATTCCCGCCTCCTTCCATTTTTGTTGATCGCCGTGTTTTATACATACTTTCACTTGGAAGGGCAACACATCGTTACACATCATGGAACAGCAAGTTTGCTTTTGAGTATAGCTGCCATCAAGAATCACGAAATAAGAATCAAAATGGTGTTAGGGATAGCCAAGTCTTCATCGGCATAGCTGTACTTGTTGGAGATTGTGTCAGGAAGGTCGTGGATGTAAAATATTGAACATCAGTGGGGTGACTCATTGTCATCCATATCAGCATTAGGAAGAGCAGGCCACCATCAAGTATAGCATGATAATCATCATCCTTCGACTTTCTTCGTGACACACCTTTTCCAAACTCTTTATCCCGCATTGCTGTTCCAGTCCCAGCAGCAATGGAACAGGGAACAGCATAAGACTAATGCAGTGTGATGCAAAAAAGGTTCTACAAGAAAAATGTGGGCGTGCATATGTGGTCTAGTCGATACAATGACGATTCAGACCCAAAAGGCGTTGGTTCAAGTCCCGCTGAGGTCAATGTGTTGTGCACTTGGGAAAAGGCACTTCCCCTCGCTTGCCTACCCAGTGCAGAAGGGGGAGCTTTTAAGAATCTTAGGTCCAGTAAGGCGCCGACCCAAAGGTATGGGCCGACATATACCTTGGGCATTTGTTTGACAGTAGAATATTCTAATGGCAGCGAAAAAAAATAAACGCTTTGATACTTGTGAAAAGGCGCTATATAAATCTCCACATTTATGTTGTTGATATTTAAAACTGCTGTACCTAATAGTGGGGTTTAACTAACAATTTTCATTTGTGGCCACAGAACTTGTTTTAAACAGTTCACATATTTATGTGACGGCCAGTGGTCAGGTTTTTAAAATGGACAAATAGTAAAATGATGGCAGAATCAGAGATAAAGTTTCAGTATGATGTTTATGTAATAGACATATTTTCTGAGGGCGAATACAAATAATAGAAAACGCTTATATATATATATATTATATATAGAGATACTCAGATATATAATATATATAGGAGATACTAATAATATATAGAGATATATATATTTATCAATAGTTATATATATAGAGACTGCGGTTAAGCCTTGACATTATAAATAACTACCAGGTCACAAAGCCTATTGCCAATGGAAGGGCGGCGCCGGAGCGGTCTATGTTTAAATCTGGATGATTTTGCTGGATTTACATTAGGCCATTTAAGGTTGAAACGTGGTCCATGGCGGCCACCCCTCAACCGCCCATGGTATTGCTGATTATGAGATTTATAACAAATAATGTTCAAAATGAAATCAAAGATCAAATTATGCACAAAATACAAATATTCAGGACAACAAGTTTAAAGTAACATTTTTGGAATTATAAATATAGCATAATATTGCAAATTTTACATAATCTAACAATATACATAGATTTGTATTTGGGATTAAGGCCGCGTCATAGACTCACTCTACAACAAAAAACTATGATATGCAAAATTTATAAAAAAAAAATATATTCGAGACCAACAAAAATGACGACGACACCAACTTCATTGATGCAAAATGAAACAGACCAATATTACTACCAGTTTTTATGGCAGCATATTGGTTTCAGCAATTGTAAGCAAAATTAAGGGTTGAAAACATTTCTATATCCATTGTTCCCAAACATATAATTAGTACCTAAAATGTGAGAAAACTCTGATAGTAGCGAAATATAGCTATCTATGTGTGCCATCATGTATGGAGCTTGCTTACGTCTTTAAATATTTAGGCATGTGGTTGATCACAGTTAAAATGGATGTGCATACAGATACAATTGCTGCTAAATATCTCAAAGATCGGGATCGACAAACGTCTCAGGCAAGTAATGATTAGATACAAGGAATATGCTGGGACAAGGCATTGTCTGGTCCTATTGATAACTGTTGTCCCGTATGGCTAGTGCCGCCAAAAAACTTGTAAAACAGAAATTCAAATATGCAAAAACCAGCAGCAGACTCACTCTTGGATACAAAGATATAGTTTGGTGTCGTGTGTTATTCCGTAGGATTTTCTGTAAAATGATTTTGTTGCTGTTTGAGTTGCAATAGGACCTAAACTGTCAGGAAAATTATGGGGTGCAAAATTTTCCTACTGATTCCCCCTTCGTCAAGGGGGCAAATGTTAGTATCGGGAAAATTTAAAAATCGAGTCAAATGTGTTTTAATGTACATTTAAGCGTTCGGTCTAATCATAAGGATTAGAAAAAGTATATATTTGCCTTGGTTCCAATCTTTAGTTAAAGCGGTATAGCCCCATAATGGTTCAAGGTCACCCTGGGGGTAAATGCTCCGATGTTGTTGAAAGTGGTGTCAAATGATTCCTTGTGTCATACTGAAACAGAAAATGCATTTTAATTGATCTTTTGATATCACCATTGCGACATCCAAGGAAAGTTCTGGTGATCCCCATAGACCACGTAGACCCTTGCGACATTTTGCTATGTAATTAGTCAACCAAATATCACACACTGTAAAATAATACATTTTTGGATCCTGTGAGACAATATAAACAACTTATCACCAGTTTCAACAAAATCTGAGCATTGGGTAAATTTTACCCCAGGATGACCTTGAACCATTATGGGGCTATAGGGCTTTAACTAAAGGTCGGAACCTAGGCAAATATATACTTTTTCTAATCCTTACAAGGAGACGAACATGTTAATGTACATTAAAACACAATTTGACTCGATTTTAAATTTTCCCCTGTAGTAACATTTCCCCCTTTTGAGGAAGGGGGAAGCAGTCCGAAAATTTGCACCCCATCATTTTCTGACTGTCTGGTCCCTAATGAATGAAAAACAGCAAGAAAATCAACTTTAGCACCAAAATCCTACGGGAACTGGTTCATTGACATACCAACCCACACTATTAGGGAAAAACATGTCGATGAAATTTATAAGGAGCTAAATTGGATGTATATGAACGTGCTAACTATTTCAAATCTATTCTAATGTATAAGTGTGTCCACAACATGGCACCGGAATATCTTGTTAGTAAAATCCAAAATCGTAATACCTATTGCTACAAACACGTTTACAAAATGCTAATTATCTTGGCTATCCACGTATCAAAACAGAATGGGGTAAGCGTACATTTTTTAACTCCGAGGCCAGATTGTGGAACAACCTACCAAACTATGTCAGAAATTCAATAAGCATCTCCAGTTTCAAGAAGAATTTTAAAAAAATGTTTAGGCTCTGGTATGTAATATTATTTTTGTTTAATGTTCTGTAGGCCTTTAACACACGCCTTTAGGCGCAATGTATTACTTTTGGGTGTCATTATGATAGGTGCTTCATTTTTTTAATCTTGTAATTTAATTCGCCTTCTATGTAATATTTTGTATGCTTTTGTTGTAATTTTGAGCATTAAGTTAATAATTTATAGTTCTGAGTTGTTATGTAACTTGGTTTTATTATATCCATATATCTTCCTGTATATTTAATATATGTTTTTTAAAATTATTTAGTATGTATATAATATTATGATTTTGTATGTAGTTTTAAGAAAGAGGGCCCTTATGGAAAGCAGTGCTGGATCACTGATTGAGGTTACCCTCTATAAAGAAGTTTTAATAAAATAAAATAAAATGGCGGCTATTTTGGACTTATGCTAATAACTCAAAACGCACAAGGACAACGTTATGCAACTTTTAGAAATGCATTCGAAAAATTTTCATTTGTCTTAATTTTTCCCCTTTCTTTACCTTTTTTTTGGGGGTCCTATTTTGACTGGACTATATGATGAAGAGAAAAGGCAACTTTGGGAGACCTTTGTTGGCTGTCAGCTTAACCAGCAGTATATATGCGTTTCTATAATCGTATGGCGGCCATTTTGGATTTTTGCAAATTATAAACAAATTAAGGGTTAAAAATATTTGTTTTATATCCCTTGTTCCCCAAAACATAGAATTAGTACTTAAAATTGTGACAATATCCCTGAGAATTGCATAAATTTGAGTTTATGCAAATTACTCAAAACTGGGACTCAAAACGCACAAGGACAACGTTATGCAACTTTTAGTATGTTTATTAGATACCTCTCAGAAATGCATTCCAGCAGTTTTCATTTTTTTCCTTCTCAAGTCCTATTTTGACTGGACTAAACTTTCATGGTGTGATTTTGTGATTGATACGCCGCTTAATATTCAGCATTCATGGGTTTTAGATACAATTAAAGAGGGTTCTCTTAGAAAAAATGTTCTCTAGTTCTAATCTTCAAAAAGGTTCGCTTTTCCGATTTTTTTTAATAGGATTAGGGTCAAGGATTAGGACTAGTCCTAAAGGGTTTACGGTTAGTGAATTATGATTAGGGCTAAGGTTTACGTTAGGGTTTAAGGATGAAATATAGTTTTAATTGTTTTTATATTTGAGCTCTAGTCATCAGATCGACACACATCAATGTTGAACGTATGAATTCGGAAATTAGGGCCTAATGAAATAGGCCTATATTTAGTATTTAATTTTGTCGCATTTTGTGAACACGGTACCCGGAACTTCCCTTCCTGAACGTGTTACACATAAGGAACAATGCAGATAAAGTTATAGAATATAGGCTACAAGTCTTTTTAACATTAGTGTTCAAAAGTAATGTTCTCTGCAGCTATAGAACATCATTAACATTAAAAGTCTACATGATGTACAACACTAGTTTTTTAATATGGTGTCTTAACTTATTTCACAAGTTCATATAAAACACATAAAAGATTTTAACAAAGGCAGGATATACATGGAAGGTATATATTTTTCAACTTTTTTTTTTTTCAATTTTTCAAACACTATTTCGCCATTGTAGAAATGATAGAGTCAACAATGGTCAATGGAATATCGGCTTTATACCAATCTGACATGTCCCGAAAGACTCAGTTTTTATCGCAAATTATCAGAGGTTAATGAAGCTCCAGAAAATCGTTCATGATGTTTTAGCCATGAAACTGAAACTTTTTTAGTTTTTATATGACGAAAGTAGTAATTTACTTAATTGAAGTGACGATGATTAAGCATGCTTGAAATGCTGGTCTAGGCCAAACAATTCAGATCAAGATCTATCTGATTATTTTGGTAGGTCCCGGGGATCACACTTTTTGGTTTGGGTGGGATAGCCGCCGGATGTTTAAAACAACTATCCGAAAAATTACCAAAAATGAAACAGATTTTGCTACCCATCTTATATCTACTTTGTTTCAACCACCATCTCGTTCCTGTGACATTAACTTAGTTTTGCCCTCTATTAACTTGCTAATAATGACATCCTTGCGAGTTATGAAGTAGTGTCTATATTTGTGGAGGATTTTGAAGAACAGGGCACAAAGAAATCATGACTCAAAAGCTACGAGAATAAATAAAACTGTAAAATGTATTTGCGCATCGGCGGGGGAACCGGGAAGGGAGGGTGAGTCATGGCCCTCCACTTTTGAAAGTGAAGGGGCCTACTCCCCTCCACTCTTCAAAAATGATTGATGAACACGTTGATATCACGCTTATCATAGCTTCAAAATAAACGATAGCAAAGTATATTGAAAATTTGCTCAGAAAAAAGAAAACCTGCCAAAAAAGCTATATGGCAAGCGCAATGCTCAAATATATAAAAACTGATTTTAATCAAATGATAAACTTTAGGTTTTTCTGAGAAAACTGAGTTTTTCAAGTAAAACTTGGTTTTTCTTAGATAAACTAGTTTTATCAAGGAAAAACTTAGTTTTTCGCTGAACTCCTGCTTATTAAATGAAAACCTTAGTTTATCTGCGAAAACATAGTTTTTTCAGTCAGAAAAGCGGAGTTTTTCTTATAAACTTAGTTTATCACTTGAAACCTAGTTTATCCAAATTGTTGATCATTGCGCGTGCAAAAACCTAGTTTATCACAGATAATATGTTTTTCTGATAAACTAAGTTTATCAGCTGATAACCTCAGTTCAATCAAATATTTGAGCTTGGGCGAGATAAACTAAGTTTATCAGTTGACATAACGAAGTTTATCAGCTGGTAAACTAAGTTATCAATATTTTGAGCATTGTACGCTTAGATAAACTAAGTTTTTCACTTGAATAAACTAGTTTTCAGCTGATAAACTAAGTTTATCAAATATTTTGAGCATTGGGCGAGATGAACCTAAGTTTTTTCTTCTCTTGATAAACTAAGTTTATCAGCTGATAAACTAAGTTTATATCAAATATCTTGAGCAATGGTGCAGAAAAACTATGTTTTTCAGTGATAAACTCAGTTTTTTTCTGAGAAAAACTTAGTTTATCAACATTTTGAGCATTGAGTCGAGATAAACTAAAGTTTTTCACTAGATAAACTAAGTTTATAACAAGCTGATAAACTAATTTGCAAATATTTTGAGCATTGAGCAAGATAAACTAGTTTTTCTCTGATTCTCTTGATAAACTAAGTTTAGCAGCTTATAAAACTAAGTTTATCAAAATCTTGAGTCTTGTGCGAGAAAAAGCTAAGTTTATCATTGCTCAATTAGTTTATCAGCGAAACTCCCCGAAAAATTTAAAAATCAAATATTTTGAGCATTGAGCGAGAATAAACTCATTTTTGTTCACTTGATAACTAAGTTTATCAGCTTATAAACAAAGTTTATATCATATTTTTGAGCATTGAGGGAGATAACTAAGTTTTTCTCTTGATAACTAAGTTTATCAGTTGATAAACTAATTTTATCAAATAATCTTGAGCATTGAGCGAGATCAAACTAGTTTTTTCGTTGATAAACTCAGTTTTTCTGAGAAAAACTTAGTTTATCAAATATTTTGAGCAGTTGAGCGGATAAGTAAACTAAGTGTTTTCACCCTTGATTAAACGAAGTTTGCAGCTGATAAGCTAAGTTATCAATATTTTGAGATGAGCGAGATAAACTAAAGTTTTTCTCTTGATAACTAAGTTTAGCAGCTGATAAACTAAGTTTAAGTTTATCAAATAATCTTGAGCAGTTGTGAGAAAACTAAGTTTATCAGTGATAACGCTGTTTTTCTGAGTGATAAACTTAGTTATCAACATTTTGAGCATTACGCGTGCACAAACATATGTTTTTTTCAGCGAGACTAACCATAGTTTTTCTGGGAAAAACTACGTTTATCACTTGAAAAACTTAGTTTATCAAATATTTTATGCATTGCGCGGCAAAAACATAGTTTATCAAAGATAAAAACTATGTTTTTCTGATAAACTAAGTTTCACTTGATAAACTAAGTTAATCAGTTGATTTAAACAAGTTTTCAAACCACGTAAGCGACGAAAGCTCAAATATTAGAAAAAACGAAGTTTATCACTTGAAAAACTAAGTTGTTCACCTGAAAATCTTAGTTTTCTCAGAAAAACTTAGTTATCAACTTGAAAAACTCTGTTTTCTCAGAAAAAACTAAGTTTATCAGTGTTAACTTAGTTTTTTCTTTTCTATATTGTCATTACGCTTGCCATAGCCAAGTAGCCCCTCCACTTTGAAATCGTTCCGCCGCTGGAATAGCGCGGTGATTTTCACTTTCGGACTTAGCGGACGTGTTAATTTGTAGTGACACTGCGCTACTCCGAAAGCGAAGAACACGTCGCTAGTCCGAATTTTTGATTGGGATTAGCGACGTGCTTTTCACTCTCTTTCGGGCTTAAGCGCAGTGTTTTTCACTTGCCGAACTGCACAGTGTCACTACAATCTTAATACTGCGCTAGTCCGAAAGTGAAAACACGTCGCTATTCGAATTTTTCATTCGACTAGCGACGTGTTTTTCACTTTCATCAAATTTTCATTCGGACTATCACGTGTTTTTTTTCCCATCACTTTTCGGACTAGGACGTGTTTTTCACTTTTTGACGAGCGACGTTTTTTTTTCACTTTCGACTAGCGACGTGTTTTTCACTTTCGGACAGACGACTGTTGTCGGAGCGGGGTTTCGGATTAGCGACGATGTTTTTTACTTTCGACTAGCGACGTGTTTTTCACTTTCGGACTAGCGCAGTGTCACTACAATCTTAACACTGCTCTAGTCCGAAAGATGAAACACGTCACTAGTTCGAATTCTCATTCGGACTAATCGACGTGTTTTTCACTTTCGGACTCGCGACGTGTATTTTTCACTTTCGGACTAGCGCATGTCACTACATTTTCCAACAACAGCGCAGTCCGAAATGAAAAACACGTCCACGTATTCCGAATATAATGCGACTAGCGAAGTGTTTTCATTTTCAAGATTCGGACTGACGACCGTTATTCGCAATTCCACGGTAGTTTCCCACAGCTAAGGGGGATCACCTTCTGCTTGAAATTTGAGTTATTTTGCTCCTCCACCTCCATTCCTGTGGAAACCATTCTCTGGATCTGCCTCAGACAGATGTCTCCACTTTACTCCAGCCTCCTTATCATCTTCACCAACTTCAATCGGTTACATCATCAGGTCCCCTGCCTTGTTTTTACCCCCATTTTGTCCAGCTGAGTTTTGACTTCTTTCCTCTGGATGTCTCGATAGCCCAAGACTGGAGGTGCTGTTGGTTAGCAAGTTCTTGCATTCTGAGTATTTAGCAATGTCTTGAAATACCCTCTCCATCTCGCCTTAATTCCATCATCTCACTCATAGCTTGTCATTCTCATCTTTCACAAACTTTAGTGATCATGTCTTGGATCGTCGCTGTCCTTGGTCTTGTTGCTAGTTTTGTATATTTTGCCTAGGTCCATTTCTCTTCCAGGCGATATATTATACAGCTTTTCATATGCCATCCGCCATCTCTTTAGCTTTTTTCTACTTCAGTCTTTGAGATCTTGTTCAAATTTCCTGTAGCTTTCTCTATCCTCAGCGCTTCCTGTACTCTTCCATTGCTTGAATGCTTTTTCTTGTCTTTCACAGCAGTCTGCACCTCCTGTTCCACCAACAGGATTCTTTCTCCAAGTAATCTGCCTTTCCGTTTCTCCCACACTTTCTTTTGCTGTCTTGAGTACCTGTCTTGGGCAACTGATTCTCCAGGAATGACCTTGCAGTCCTTAACTTGTCCCGCAGTTTTCCCTCCTCACGTTATGTAATCGATTTGAAGGCTGTAATACCTATAAAATTTTTGTATCAGTATTTTTGAAGATGTTCAGGTTTGGCTGTCCATTTAATTGTAACGTCATGTTTACAATTTTTAAAAGTATCAGAAATACATTTATTGTGTTACAACATAACAAGTACTTCATGTCTATTTTTTTCTCGCAGGCACTTGCTGTTATAGGGCATATTTAAAATTATTGGATTTGGCTTCCACTTTGAATTTTGAATGATAGAAGTGTCATAAACTTGTTACTGGATCCTATAGTATATTAGTACTCCATAGTTTTGATACATAAGGGTTAAAATAGATAATATCATTTATGTGGCGATGCAATCTTGGATTTCTCTAAACGCCCAAGGATGCCCAGCTAGCACCCGGCAGATTCTTATTTTACACACCCTAATCTATCATTTTCACCAAAAAAATGTGTATATACTCAACGGTACGGTAACATGAACGTTTACTCTGGCTAGAACGATTTTTCAGGAATTTTTGTTTCAATTATTCATAGTGAAAAAAAAAATATCCATAATATTTTTTTTTCTTGTTGCTTCAAATCAATCCCCAGTACCCATACTGTTCCCACAACGAAAATAAAAACACTTCACCGTGGCTTAAGGGAGATACTTAGGTTTGAAATTAGCCGTTTTCTTCATATGACCTAATTAAGGGAGTTTTATTAACAATTATTCATGGTGATAAAAAAAAAATATCCATAATATTTTTTTTTCTTGTGGCTTCAAATCAATCCCCAGTACCCACACTCTTCCCACAACTAAAATAAAAACACTTCACCGTGGCTTAAGGGAGATACTTTGGTTTGAAATCGGTCGTTTTCTTCATATGACATAATTAAGAGAGTTTTCAACAGTTATTCATGGTAAAAAAAATCCATAACATTTCTTTCTTTTGGCTTCAAATCAATCCCCAGTACCCACACTCTTCCTACAAAGAAAATAGAAACACTTACCGTAGCTTAAGGGAGATAATTAGGTTTAAATCGGTCGTTTCCTTCATATGACCTAAGGGAGTTTTTGATTCAATTATTCATAGTGAAAACAAATATCCATAATATTTTCTCTTTGGCTTCAAATCAATCCCCAGTACCCATACTTTGCCCACAACGAAAATAAAAACACTTCACCGTGGCTTAAGGGAGATACTTAGGTTTGAAATTAGCCGTTTTATTCATATGACCTAATTAAGGGAGTTTTATTAACAATTATTCATGGTGAAAAAAAAATCCATAAAACTATTTTCTTTTATCTTCAAATCAATCCCCAGTACCCACACTCTTTCCACAACTAAAATAAAAACACTTCAACGTGGCTTAAGGGAGATATTTAGGTTTGAAATCAGGCGTTTTCTTCATATGACCTAATTAAGGGAGTTTTATTAACAATAGTTCATGATAAAAAAAAAAATCCATAACATTTCTTTCTTTGACTTCAAATCAATCCCCAGTACCCACACTCTTCCCACAAACAAAAATAGAAACACTACACCGTAGCTTAAGCGAGATAATTAGGTTTAAATCGGTCGTTTCCTTCATATGACCTAAGGGAGTTTTTGATTCAATTATTCATAGTGAAAACAAATATCCATAATATTTTCTCTTTGGCTTCAAATCAATCCCCAGTACCTACACTCTTCCCACAACGAAAATAGAAACACTTCACCGTGGCTTAAGGAAGATACTTAGGTTTGAAATTAGCCGTTTTCTTCATATGACCTAATTAAGGGAGTTTTATTAACAATTATTCATGGTGAAAAAAAAATCCATTAAACTATTTTCTTTTGGCTTCAAATCAATCCCGAGTACCCACGCTCTTCCCCCAACGAAAATAAAAACACTTCACCGCGGCTTAAGGGAGATACTTTGGTTTGAAATCGGTCGTTTTCTTCATATGACATAATTAAGGGAGTTTTCAACAGTTATTCAGAGTGAAAAAAAAATCCATAAAATGTTTTCTTTTGGCTTCAAATCAATCTCCAGTATCCGCACCCTTCGCACGCACAACGAAAATAGAAACACTTCACCGTGGCTTAAGGGGTGTTTAGGTTTGAAATCAGTCGTTTTCTTCATATGACCCTAATTAAGGGAGTTTTTTAACAATTATTTATGGTGAAAAAAAATCCCTTAAATCTATTTTCATTTTTGGCTTCAAATCAATCCTCAGTACCAACACTCTCCTACAAAGAAATTGAAATACTGGCACCGTACTTAAATTAGGTTTTAAAAAATCGATCGTTTCCTTCCTTCATTGACCTAAGGGAGTTTTATTGACTTATTCAATTGAAAACAAATATCCATAATATTTTTCTCTTTTTTTGGCTTCAAATCAATCCCCAGTACCCACACTCTTCACACCCACAACGAAATAGTAAAACCTTCACCGCGGCTTACGGGAGATACTTACTTTGAAATCGGTCCCGTTTTCTTCTTCATATAACATAATTAAGGAGGGTGTTTTAACGTTATTCAGAAGTGAAAAAAACATTCCATAACATTTTTTGTCTTTTCGTTTCAAATTCATTTCCAGTATCCGCACTCTTCGCACAACGAAATTAAATAAACAAATCTACCGTACTTAAGGGTTTTTTTAGGTTTGGAAATCAGTCGTTTTCTTCATATGACCTAATTCATGGCGGTTTATTAAAATTGCGGTTTAAAAAAAAATCCAAAACATTTCTTCTTTATTTTCTTTCTTTTGGCTTCAAATCATCCCCAGTACCGCTACTCTTTCCTACAGAGAAAATAGAAACACTTCACCCCAGCTTAAGGGAGAATTATTTGTTTCAATCGGTTCGTTTCTTCATATGACCAATGGATTTTTTTGTTTCCATTATTCATAGTGAAAACAAAATATCCTATTTTTTTCTCTTTGCTTCAAATCAATCCACAGTAACCCACACTCTTCTCTTCTCTTCCCAAAGAAAATAGAAACACTGCACCGTGGCTTAAGGAAGATACTTAGGTTTGAATCAGCCGTTTCTTCATATGACTAATAAGGGAGTTTTATTAATAACACTTTTCATGGAAAAAAATCCATCAAACTATTTTCTTTTTGCTTCAAATCAATTCTATTCTCCATTACCCACCCTCTTCTCCACAACGCAAACAAAAACACTTCACCGCGGCTTAAGGGGGATACGTTGGTTGAAATCGGTCCGTTTTCTTTCTTTCCTAATGACATAATTAAGGGCGTTTTTAACAGTTATTAAGACTGAAAAATCCATAACTTTTTTCTTTGGCTTCAAATCAATCTCCAATATCCGCACTCTTCGCACGCACAAAGAAAAGAGCAACACTTCACGCGGCTTAAGGGAGATATTTAGGTTTGAAAATCGTATTTTTTCTAATATGACCTAATAAGGGATTTTTTATTAGCATTATTCATGGTGAAAAAAAGATCCATATTACATTTCCTTTCTTTTGGCTTCAATTCAATCCGCCAGTCCCACATCTTCCTACAAAGAAAAGAGAAAACTTCAACCGTAGCTTTTTAGGATATAATTAGGTTTTAAATCGATCGTTTCCTTCATATGACCTAAGGAGTTTTTTGCTTTCAATTATTCTAGTGAAAACAAATATCCATAAACGAAAATAGAAACAACTATTCAACCGCGGCTTAAGGGAGATACTTAGATTTGATCGGTCGTTTTCTTCATCATATAACTAATTAAGGGAGTTTTAACAGTTATTCAGAGTAAAAAAAAATCCATAACATTTTTTTTTTTCTTTTTGGTTTCAATTCAATTTCCAGTATCCGCACTCTTCGCAACGAAATTATAAACAAATTCATCACAATCACCGTAGCTAAGGGGTATATTTCGGTTTGAAATCCATCGTTTTCTTCATATGACTATTAAGAGAGTTAATTACAATTATTCATGATAAAAGAAAATCCATAACATTTCTTTCTTTTGGCTTCAAATCACCACAAGAACCACACTCTTCCTACAAAGAAAGTAAAAACACTTTAAACCCCGTAGCTTAAGTAAGGGGAGATAATTGGTTTAAATCGGTCGTTCCCTTCATATGACCTAAGGGAGTTTTTTGTGTCATTATGTTCCTAGTGAAAACAAATATCATAATATTTTTCTCTTTTGGCTTCATCTCAATCCCCAGTACCACACTCTTCCAACACAACGAAAATAAAACACTTTCACTTCACCGCTGCTTAAGGGAGATATGTTGGTTTAATAATTCGGGATCTTTTCCATTCATATAACATAATTAGGGCGTTTTAAACCAGTTATCCGAGTGAAAAAAATCCATAACATTTTTTTTCTTTTGTGGACATTCAATTCAATCTACAGTTCCTCACTCTTCGCACAAAGAAAATAGAAACACTTCACCGTAGCTTAGGGAGCCTGATATTTGGTTTGAAATCGGTCGGTTTTCTTAATAGAACATAATTAAGGGAGTTTTTAACAGTTATTCAGAGTGAAAAAAAAATCCAGAACATTCTTTCTTTTGGCTCAAATCAATCCCTAGTACCAATACTCTTCCTACAATAGAAAACACTTTACCGTAGCTTATGGGAGATAATTAGGTTAAATAGGTCGTTGCTTTAATATGACATTTAAGGAGTTTTTGATTCAATTATTCATATGAAAACAAATATCCTATAAATTTTTCTTTTTTCTTCCAATCACTCCCCATCTCCCTCACTCTTCCCACAACGAAAATAGAACACTTCACCGTGGCCGTGGCTTCTTAGGGAGATATTTAGGTTTGAAATCATTCGTTTTCTTCCTATGACCTAATTAAGGGAGTTTATTAACAATATTCATGGTGAAAAAAAAAAAATTCCATAAAACTATTTTCTTTTGGCTTCAAAATCCATCCCCAGTTACCCAACACTCCTTCCCACCAAGGAAAAAACAAAACACTTCACCGCGGCTTAAGGGAGATTACTTTGGTTTGAAATCGGTCGTTTTCTTCATATGACTATTTAAGGGAGTTTTCAACAGTTATTCAGAGTGAAAAAAAAAAAATCCATAACATTTTTTTCTTTAGGCTTCAATTCAATATCCAGTTTATCCGCACTCTTCGCACAACGAAAATAGAAACACTTCACCGTGGCTTAAGGGGAATTTAGGTTTGAAATCAGTCGTTAGTTTACTTATAAACCTAATTAATGGAGTTTTATTAAACCATTTCATGTGAAAAAAAAACTCCAGAACAATTTATTTCTATAGCTTCAAATCCACTCCCAGTAACCCATACGCTTCCTACAAAGAAAAATAGAGAAAATAAAATATTACAATACAGTGGCCATTGGCACCGTGATACAAACAAACTCATAACATTTTTTTCTCTTTTGGCTTCAAATCAATCCCCAGTACCCCCACACTCGTCCCACAACGAAAAAAGAAAGAAACACTTCAACGTTGACTTAGGGAGATATTTAGCTTTCAAATCAGCCGTTTTCTTATAGACCTAATTAGGGAGTTAGTTGTTTAACAATATTAATGGTTAAAAAAAATCCAGACAACATTTTTTTCGTTTGGCTTCAAACCATTCCCCGTACCCAAAATATTCCACAACGAAAATAAAAAACAATTCACCGCGGCTTAGAGGAGGATTAATTTGTTTGAATCGGGTCGTTTCTTAGATAAAATAATTAAGGGAGTTTTAACAGTTATTCAGAGTGAAAAAAAAATCCATAATTTTTTTTTGCTTTTTGGTTTCAATTCAATTTCGTGTATCCGCACTCTTCGCACAACGAAATTATAAAAAAATTCACCGTAGCTTAAGGGGGATAATTAGTTTGGAAATCAGTCGTTTTCTTCATATGACAAAATGGAGTTTTATTAACAATTATTCATGGTAAAACACAAACTCATAACATTTCTTCTTTCTTTTAGCTTCAAATCATTTCCCAGTACGCACAGTATTCCTACAAACGAAAATAGAAACACTTCGCCCCGTGGCTTAAGGGAGAATTTAGGTTTGGAAACAGTCGTTTTCTTCATATGACAATTAAGGGAGTTTATTAACAATTATTAATGGTGCAAAAAAAAAATATCCATAACCATTTCTTTCTTTTGGCTTCAAATCACTCCCCAGTAACAACACTCTGCCTCACACAAAAAAATAGAAAAACTTCACCCTGTAGCTTATAGGAGATAATTAGGTTTAAATCGATCGTTTCCTTCATATGACCATAAGGAGTTTTATTCAATTATTATATTGCAAAAACAAAAATATACATGATATTTTTCTCTTTTGGCTTCAATCAATCCCCAGTACCACTCTTCCCACAACGAACATAAAATAGGAAACACTTCAACGAGTCTCTTGGCCGTGCCAATAATTACTCAAATATAAAGAAACATTCTCTTGATTGCAATGACTTCTCTAATTACGGCGTTTACAACATAAACGTCATATCCAAAGTACTTGAACAGGTTGGTGCAGGACAGCTGAAACAATATTTAACTGAAAATGGACTTGTTGATGTACCAATCAAGCATGTTCCCAAGAGGAGTACAGAGACAGCACTGTTGAAAGTGCAGAGGTGATATACTGAATGCTGTGGACAGGCGAGAGGTGGTTTTTCTTGTAATGCTCGACGTCCGCAGATAAACAAATATCATACTATTTTATCTTTTGGTTCAAATCAATCCCAGTACTCCCACTCTTCCCACAACGAAAATAAAAACACTTCACCGCGGCTAGGGAGATACTGTAGATTGGAAAATCGGTCGTTCTCTTATATAACATAATGAAGGGAGTTTTAACAGTTGTTCAGAGTGAAAAAAAATCCAAACAATTTTTTCTTTGGTTTACAATTCAATTTCCATACCGGCCACTCAATTCGCAGACGAAAAGGATAAACAATTCACCGATAGCTTAAGGGAGCCTTAGGTTTGCAATCAGTCGTTTTCTTCATATCGCGGCTGGGCGGGAAAAACCTCATATGTATCTTCAGAGGTCAAATGCAAACCACATATGAAAAAGTGGGCCCCAGTGCTAAAACTCATATGTGCATTTGGTTTACATCAGGTTCGACCTTGAAGTTCAGCAAATATAGAGTAAATCATATGGCAGTTTATTTCAGAATCTAGAGTACATAATATCTAAAATAATTTAAAGGAAAACCATTCGTGTGCAAGGCATAAACGGCAAATATTCAGTTTTTGGTGTCTCCAGGAAAATGTTACATATGAGGTTTTGTCATGCAACCGTTTTTACTACATGTGAGGTTTGCTCTTAGAGGGTCAAATGCACATATGAGGTTTTTCCCGCCCAGCGACGAGTAGCCCGAATTACTGGAGTTTTATAACAATTATCATGGTAAAACAAAAATCCATACTATTTTTCTTTCTTTAGCTTCAATCATTTCCCAGTACGCACAGTCTTCCTACAACGAAAATAGGAACACTCGCCGTGGATTAAGGGAGATATTAGGTTTGAAATCAGCGTTTTTTCATAGGACCTAATTAGGGGGAGTTTTAATTACAATATTCATGTGAAAAAATATCAAACCATTTCGGGTCTTTTGGCTTCCAAATCAATCCCCAGTACACACACACGTCCTTCCTACAAAAAAAATAGAAATACTCCACCGTAGCTTATAGTAGAATTAGGTTTTAAATCGATCGTTTCCTTCATAGGACTTAAGGGAATTTGTGTGTCAATTATTCATAGTGAAAACAATATCCATAATATTTTCCTCTTTTGGCTTCAACTCAATACCCAGTACCCACACTCTTCCCACAACGAAAATAAAAACACTTCACCGCGGATTAAGGGAGATATTTAGGTTTGAAATCAGGCGTTTTCTTCATATGACCTATTTAAAGGTGGTTGTTCCGATTTATGTGTATTGTGTTCTCTACTTGATATGAGAGCCTGACACTTGCACGTACACCCCATCAAGTACCGTGGGAAACAAACTTGTGGTTTTGATGGTAGACGCAATAATGCATGTTGTAAAGCCCTTTTCAATACTGTGCTAATATTAATAAAGTGGTTAACCACTAAAACGGCGTTTTTTGTTTATATCTTGGGAATGAAATGGATTCGAAGGCTCAAATTTCAGGATGACAATGAGAAAAATACGGCCTTTCATCTGATATCAAAATCGATACTACTTCCGGGTAAATCAGGGAGGTCCCAAAGACGATCGGAACACGCACCTTTAAGGGAGTTTTTAACAGTTATTCAGAGTGAAAAAAAAATCCATAACATTTTTTTTTCTTTTGGCTTCAATTCAATCTCCAGTATCCGCATTCTTCGCACAACGAAAATAGAAACACTTCACCGTGGCTTAAGGGAGATATTTAGGTTTGAAATCAGGCGTTTTCTTTATATGACCTAATTAAGGGAGTTTTATTAACAATTATTCATGTTGAAAAAAATATCCATAAAATTTCTTTCTTTTAGCTTCAAATCAATCCCCAGTACCCATACTCTTCCTACAAAGAAAATAGAAACACTTCACCGTAGCTTAAGGGAGATAATTAGGTTTAAAACGGTCGTTTCCTTCATACGACCTAAGGGAGTTTTTGATTCAATTATTCATAGTGAAAACAATATCCATACTATTTTTCTCTTTTGGCTTCAAATCAATCCCCAGTACTCACACTCTTCCCACAACGAAAATAAAACCACTTCACCGCGGCTTAAGGGAGATACTTAGATTTGAAATCGGTCGTTCTCTTCATATAACATAATGAAGGGAGTTTTAACAGTTATTCAGAGTGAAAAAAAATCCATAACATTTTTTTTTCTTTTGGTTTACAATTCAATTTCCAGTATACGCACTCAATTCGCACAACGAAATTATAAACAATTCACCGTAGCTTAAGGGAGCCATTTAGGTTTGAAATCAGTCGTTTCTTTCATATGACCTAATTAAGGGAGTTTTATTAACAATTATTCATGGTAAAAAAAAATCCATAACATTTCTTTCTTTTGGCTGCAAATCAATCCCCAGTACAAACACTCTTCCCACAATTAGATTTGAAATCGGTCATTCTCTTCATATAACATAATGAAGGGAGTTTTTAACAGTTATTCAGAGTGAAAAAAAAAAATCCATAACCTTTTTTTTTCTTTTGGTTTACAATTCAATTTCCAGTATCCGCACTCAATTCGCACAACGAAATTATAAACAATTCACCGTAGCTTAAGGGAGCCATTTAGGTTTGAAATCAGTCGTTTCTTTCATATCACCTAATTAAGGGAGTTTTATTAACAATTATTCATGGTAAAAAAAATACATAACATTTCTTTCTTTTGGCTGCAAATCAATCCCCAGTACAAACACTCTTCCTACAAAGAAAATAGAAACACTTCACCGTAGCTTAAGGGAGCCGGGAGATAATTGGGTTTTAAATCGGTCGTTTCATTGATATGACCTAAGGGAGTTTTTGTTTCAATTATTCATAGTGAAAACAATATCCATAATATTTGTTTTTCTTTTGGTTTCAAATCAATCCCCAGTACCCACACTCTTCCCACAACGAAAATAAAAACACTTCACCGTGGCTTAAGGGAGATACTTAGGTTTAAAATCAGTCGATTTCTTCATATGGCCTAATTAAGGGAGTTTAATTAACAATTATTCATGGTGCAAAAAAAAATCCATAACATTTCTTTCTTTTGGCTTGAAATCAATTCCCAGTACCCACACTCTTCCTTCAAAGAAAATAGAAACACTTCCCCAAAGCTTGAGGGAGATAATTAGGTTTTAAATCGGTCGTTTCCTTCATATGACCTAAGGGAGTTTTTGTTTCAATTCAATTTCGTGTATCCGCACTCTTCGCACAACGAAATTATAAAAAAATTCACCGTAGCTTAAGGGGGATATTTAGGTTTGAAATCAGTCGTTTTCTTCATATGACTTAATTAATGGAGTTTTATTAACAATTATTCATGGTAAAACAAAAATCCATAACATTTCTTCTTTCTTTTAGCTTCAAATCATTTCCCAGTACGCACAGTCTTCCTACAACGAAAATAGAAACACTTCACCGTGGCTTAAGGGAGATATTTAGGTTTGAAATCAGTCGTTTTCTTCATATGACCTAATTAAGGGAGTTTTATTAACAATTATTCATGGTGAAAAAAATATCCATAACATTTCTTTCTTTTGGCTTCAAATCAATCCTCAGTACCAACACTCTTCCTACAAAAAAAAATAGAAATACTTCCCGTAGCTTTAGGAGATAATTAGTTAATCGATCGTTTTTCCCTTCCTATGTCCTAAGGGAGTTTTTTTCATTATTCTAGTGAAAACAAATTATCCATGATATTTTTTCCCTTTTGGCTTCAATCATCCCATACCACTCTTTCCCACAACGAAAAAGAAACACGTCAACGAGTCTCTTTGCCTGCACTAATTACTCCAATTATAAGAAACTTCTCTGATTGTAATTACTCTCTAATTACCGCTGTTTTCCACCTAAACTTCATATCCAAGTACTTGAAAAAGTGTTGCAGGACCTGAAACAATATTTTAACAAATGGACTTGGTTGATGCTTCCATCCGCATAGTTTTTTCCCACGAGGAGAGAGACAGCACTGTTGAAAGTGCAGAGTGATATACTGGATGCTGTATCCAGGCTAGAGGTGGTTTTTCTTGTCATCTCGACCTGTCCGCAAAAACAACTCCATACTATTTTTCTCTTTTGGCTTCAATCAATCCCCAGTACTCACACTCTTCCCACAAGAAATAAAACACTTCACCGCTCTTAAGGGAATACTTAGATTTGAAATCGGTCGTTCTCTTCATATAACATAATGAAGGGAGTTTAAAAAACAGTTTTATTCAGAGTGAAAAAAAATCCATAATAACATTTTTTTTCTTTTGGTTTACAATTCCAATTTCCAGTATCCGCACTCAATTCGCACACGAATTATAACACAATTCACCGTCGCTTAAGAGGGAGCATTTAGGTTTGAAATCAATCGTTTCTTTCATATGACCAATTAAGGGAGTTTTAATATTAACAATGATCATGGTAAAAAAAAACCATAACATGTCTCTTTTGGCTCAAATCAATCCCAAGTACAAACACTCTTCCCACACTTAGATTGAAACGAGTCGTTCTCTTATATAACATATGAAGGGAGTAGTGTTTTAACAGTTATTATGAGTGTGAAAAAAAATCCATAACATTTTTTTTTTCTTTGGTTACAATTCAAGTTCTCTAGTGTCCTGCCTCTTCGCAAACGGAAGTATAAACAATTCACGTAGCTTAAGGGAGCCATTTAGGTTTGAAATCAGTCGTTTTCTTTTTATGACACATTAAGGGAGTTTTATTAACAATGATTCATGGTACAAAAAAAATCCATAACATTTCTTTTTTTGGCTGACAAATCAGTCCCACAGTACAAACACTCTTCTACAAAGAAAATAGAATAACACTTCCCGTAGCTTAACGGGATCCGGGAGATAAGGGGGTTTAAATCGGTCGTTTCCTTGATTAGACTTAGGGAGTTGTGTTTCAATTATTAATAGTGAAAATACCATATCCATAATATTTGTTTTTCTTTTGGTTTTCCACTCAATCCCCGTACCCCCCCTTTCCCCCACCCGGCACTAAAAACACTTCAACGTGGCTTAAGGGAGATACTTCGGTTTACAATCGGTTTCGATTTGCTTCATATGGCCTATTAAGGGAGTTATTATATTAACAATGATTCAGGTGCAAAAAAAAATCAATAACATTTCTTTCTTTTGGCTTGAAATCAATTCCCAATTAACACACCCTTCCATTCAAAAGAAAATAGAGAAACAACTTCCCCAAAGCTGAGGGACGATTAATTAGGTTTTTTTTACCTCGGGTGTTTCCTTTTCATTGCCCTAGGAGTTTTGTTTCAAAGTCATAGTGAATATAAATATCCATAATATGTTTTCTTGTGGCTTAAAATTCAATCCCCAGTACCCACACTCTTCCAACAACGAAAATAAAAAACACTTCCACCGTGGTTTAAGGGAGAGACTTAGGTTTGGAAATAGGTCGTTTTCTTCCTATGACATAATTAAGGGAGTTTTAAACCAGTTATTCACTTCCCAAAGATGGCTACTATGATCTCGAAAACGGGTACTCTCACTTAGAGATTGAAAACCTACCCACATTTTAAAGGTACATCCTGGCACCTTCATATTTGGGTATGGCTCATTAGATATCCACGAGAAAAGTAATTCAAAATTTCAGTTGATTCAGCCTATAGGCCATTGTGTTGTTTTTTAGCTTGCGGACACCAAGGACGTTTTGCGTACAGATGGCAATTATGACTCCCGTCGACCAAACCTTGTGCGGCAGACCAGCTGATTATCGGGATGCCACTTTCATTGAAAAACAGTGAGGCGAGACATTATGTCCTACAAACTATTAGAGGCAGGGCTCAGGCCAGATTGTCTATGTCTCGATACCCTTTAACATTGAGTTCCACTTCACTGCGCTAAAACAATGGAAACCGCTGAGGAACTGGGTTAGAAGTAGGCCAAAGTCCGGCTAATGGTTAAAGGGAGGCAATTGCGCATGAAAAAATATTCAGACAAAATGAAATGGACCTTAATGAAATCTAATAAAGCGAAACCACTTTGGATGTTTACATTCTGAAAACACTAAATAGCACGAGCTTGTGGCCAGTCCTGGCAGGAGGAAAGTAAGTTGTGACATCACGGTCCCAAAAATTTGACAGTGTATCTAGCAGTTTTGTGACACAATTCAAAAGCATTCAACCATCGCTTTCTTCCAGTCAGACATTGTATTCAGGCTTGTAGTAAGATCTTGATCTGACAAGTGAACGGTGGATTAGCTGGGATTAGCACACTAGCAATGGTCTGTGAGCTGATGACTGCATGCTTTTCGAGTTTGATAAAATGCTGGCAGTAATGTCAGCATCTTTGGCTGAGAAGTAAAGCTTAGAAGGAAAATAATATTACTTTTCTTTTTTTTACAAAATGTAAACACCCAAATTGTTTTCACATTTGTGGGAATGATTTCAGTAAGGGTCAATTTCATTATGCCTGAATATTTTTCATGCCATTGTGTCCCTTTAATTTAGCTAGCGATGTATATACGTGCTTCTTGCAAAGAATGCGTAGGCGATGGCGGCAAGAGACCTGTGCGTTTACTCGGTCTCTTCATACTTGTGCATACATGTAGATTCTGAGATGATCAAATCATTATGACAAATTTCAACATCTGCACAATAGAGTAATATTTGTTATATGTCTTCTTTTATGAAAAAACTTCATACGGTTGTAAAAAGAATCATTAGATGTCATAAACATGATTAAGATGTTCGTATCCGGGGTTCGTATGCTACGCTAAAGCATTTGTCATGTTTATTGAAAATCATATTTAACGATGTCGTTTATTAAAAGATATCAGATTTTTAATGCATCCATTGAGATATTTAAAAAGATAGCTTATTTTGCAGGCTGTCCAGATAGCATCGTATGCGCTGATGGTTTCCTCCCATGCACACATTTGCATGTCCGGCCTAATTAAAACCCCCCTTTTCCTTCCTCAATGCGGAAGATGGATGAACGACTGTGGATTGTGTTTCTGTGCTCAGTCAGTGGTCCTTTGAACCAAATTTGGTGGTCAAAAGGCATTTCTCTAACCATATGGACCTCATAACTGACCTTTGACTTTTTGGGTCACTCGAAAACCCTGAGAACAAACGTCGTACAGTCCTCCCCTACCTTCGTGCAAAATATCAGCCCATATGTCAAAGCATAACGAAATTCATAGCCGTACTGACAGAAAGATTGTAGTCTATGACAATTGACCCTAAAAAATTATCTTTAGATGAATCTTAAACCTTTTGGGTCACTCTAAAACCCTGATTAAAAGCGTCAGACTGTCCCTTCGATCCCTACAGTTCATGCAAATCTCAGCCACATATGTCAAAGCATAACGAAAAGATCGGACGAGAGATAGACAGATCTCATTTTTAGTAGTATAGATTAATGTACCTAGGCGAAATCTAAACGTCAACTTTATACCTTCCAACAACCATTGTTATAAAGTTTTATTCCGATATTTTCTCGGCCAGTATATAGCCTAATGAATAATTCAATTTCCCCTTAAGATCATTTTAAAGTAATGTTTATCATTTTAATATTATAATTAGCTATTAGCATTAGGAGGTAGGCGAAATTCTCCTCTTCGTTTGCAGATTTGGCGTTTTTAACCTTAAAGAGGAGGCTGACGCAGATAATTTTCCGGGAGGCGGCCCTCAAGTTTTGAAACAAATTCGAGTTTTCTGAATATATAATGCGTTTCCATATACTAAATCCCTGTGTGAAATTTCTAACTCAAATCGAAGTCTTCATATGAAAATCACAACTTTGTTGTAAAATTCCGGATCCGGATCCCGATTTTTTGTTTTTACACCGTATCCTATGGCACCGTAAAACTACACTTTTTGATGTTTACGCCAGGGCGGGTCCGTCAAAACAAATATCCGATGCATCGCAAACTTGATGAGCATGTTGTGTACTATCTTTGTTTTCGAAAAATAAATGAAAACCGATTTAAAAAATAATAATTAATCCTAATAAACAAACACACAAAAAAACTAAAAAATTAAAAAAAATCTCTGAGTAAGCCTTTTATGGGACACAGAATTTGCCGCGAAGGATAAAATTTAATTTATGCAAATGGAAGGTGGAATAACAAAGGCTATGAATATTATGTATAACAAAGAGCTCATTATAACCTAATGAATTAATTCACAACTCCCCTTACGTGATCATTTTAAAGTGAGGAATTAGTATTTAAGATTATTACTAAACCCAAATTTTATTATTTATTTATTAATTTATTTATTGAATTTAATTTTATTTATTTATTCATTATTCCAACATCGTCTTTTTTGTTATCATAATTATATGAGATTGGAACACCCCTTGACTACACATTGTTTTTAAGGGTAGTTAATTTGCATGGAGCACAAACAGAATTAGGCAAAATGTCAACGCATAATTGCCAAATAACCAAATCGATTACCATTTTAATGCATGTGTCGTATCCCCAGCGATGCGTGGCGAAAATAGATTCCATTTATTGAGTTCAAACGCATAACAAGAAAACTGGCAATACAATTTAAATTTTGAAATTTGTATTGAAATGAAACATTTCAAAACAACCAATTTCAAAAAATATTTAAGAAGAACTGATCAGGAAAAAGAAGATACTGCCATGCTTTTTAAATGAAGTTGTTAAGGTTTATATAATCATTTTATGTAAAATAGTACTGGGTAATATTTGAACCAATGGGATATATTCACCTTTTTGTCATCTCTGATATAAATCCCAAATACGATCAATTATAGTACTCGAATAAAATATTTCTATGATACAAATGTATTGAACCAACGTTCATATTTTCCCTAGTGCTTACTGAAGGGTGAAATTCGTGACAATAGGTTTAAGGTAACCCGATTAACTTATTTATGTTCAAATATTTTCCTGAAATTTTAAACAAAATTTAATTTATGTGAAATTTCTTCCTGGAATTTTCAACTAAATTATTTTTATATCCCTTGCTATATACTTTCCTGAAATGTTCAACCATATTAGCTAATTGTTTTGATGAATCGTTATTAAATATTTGCCTGAAATTTGCAGCAAAATTAGCAACCCGGTAGTCTTTGATGCAGAGAACACCTGAAAATAACCGTACTGTAAAAAAAAATTGTAGGTTTTCTATTGTTAAGAAAAATTATCAGTACAGTGAGCGTTGGACACCACATATATAAATCATTTTGTCTTTGTGATAGGCTGCATGAAGAATTGACGTGCAAAACGGATAAATTTTGCCCGCGGGGTCGATGAAATATAGGTTGTTTTCTTTGAATCAATTAATTCCAATACAGAAATGGATTTTTGAACATTCAAAACGTATAAGCTGATTATTAATAGCACAGAAAGCAAAGACAATGCTTCAAAATTAAAACACTCAAAAGGTCATATTCTAACATTAAAGTTCTTCCAGACTCGTCCTGGGTAATACAAATCCGTTATGATGTTATTATTTTCACGCTGCTATTAAGAAATCCTGGTGACAAATCTTGAGTTGATGTACACGCCATATCAAGTTTATACACCAATAACCTGGCTGCCGTAAGGTTAACAAATCATGGTTGGACTACTTTCTTGCAAGGCATCTGAAGAAAATGCTTTAACACTTAAGTGGCCGGGGGGGGGGGGGCCCA
>JAMKCH010046670.1:0-12227 GCA_023653785.1 Ophioderma brevispina
AATAAAATAAAAACAGTGGGTTGTGAAAGGGCCCGGAAAATTAAGGGGCTCCCTGAAGAAGTAAGAAAGGACAGTCGCAAAGAAGGAAGCAAAGGATTCCAAAGATGAAACAACCCAAACTGCACGATAATAAGTCCAACCTACTCTAAACGGAAACAAGGATGGTCAAAATCAAAGTTAAAGAGCTGGAAGAAGAAGCTGCTCGAAACGGAAGTTAAAGAGATGGAGATGCACATGCTAGGAACAAAAGCCATGAACTCTTAAGTGCGTCCGTAGACTAGCGAGTGAAAGTGCTCAACTGCCAGCGCTGCCAAAGACAAACAGGGCTCCCTCAAAACGCTCCAGATAAAGGAATGAAGTGCTGGGAAGAACCACTTCAGCAACTTATCAACACTGATTTCCCCAGAGATGAAGAAGTACTTCACTCCATCCCAGAACCTAGCAATTCTAAACTCAACAGGCATGCCTTTTCTCAATAGGGCAGTAGAGATGAAGAGGCATTACGAAAACTGAAAAAATAACAAAGCATGTGGATGGGATAAATTCTCTGCTGAAACCCTGAAAGCAGGTGGTCCAGCTATGGGACAATAATGTTGAAAATAATATCAACATTACTGGGTAGAAGGGGAAAATCCAGAGACTGGAGCAAGGGCATGATAACTCCAGTATACAAGAAAGGGAGAAACTAGATCCCGCAACGGATAGAGCAATTACGTTATGTCCATCCAGGGGAAATAAGTAATCTGTAGAATAATCCGGAACGGATCAAGGACCCATAGATGGACCTACCGTGGAGAGGAGCAATGTGGATTTTAGAAGCTGCAAGATGTACTACTGATGCTGTATTTATGGTCGCCAAGTGCTAGAGAAGAAGGCCAAAGAAAGACGCGTTCCTATACACTGGAACTTGTAGATTTTAAAGCAGCATTTGATACCAATTGGAGAGAGGCACTCTGAAAATGCTTAAGATCAATTGGAGTAGACAGCAAGCGGTAGACCAATTTAAAAGATGTATGAGCAACCCATATGCAGCTCCAGTAGGTGGTGAATGAAAACTCATGACGGTTTCTACAGTCTTAGTGGCCTGTTAGACCAGGGAATTGCCTTCTATATCAATGCCTCTTCCATCTCTTCTTAGATTGTAATGAGAGGAGTTCAAAAACCTAGCTACGGAATCAAATGGGCGAGATGAAACTCAACAACATTCGTTATGCCGATTACACAACAACCCTGCTGGAAATGGTCTTTGAAAAGTTACAGATATCACAGAAGAACTGGAAAGAAAAAAGCCTGCGCCAAATGGTGAATGAAGATCAAACCATTCTAAATGCAAGATCATGTCCGAGGACCCCAAGAGACATCACCCTTAACCAGACCACCCATTGACAAAGTAAATGATTTTGTCTTTCTTGCGAAGTAAAGGAAGTGCCTCGATTAGGAGGGACATCAAGAGGCGCACCCTAGCTGGCAGCATGGGCTTCGGTTAGATCAGGAATACCAATCTGGAGCATCATGCATCCAAGATCGCTCAAAGTAGTCAGAATATACCCGGCCTTATATTTCCCATTGCCACCTATGGAGGCAGAAGTCCTGGGTATGCGAAGGCAGACTGCCAAAGCTAGAATGCTTTGAGATGAGATGTCGCCGGTCCATCCTAGGGAGTGAACTTCTGGACAAAATTAGAAATGAGAAATTAGAACAGCGCCTGAACATCACATGCACCATCAAGGATGCAGTCACCAGGAGACGGCTGAAGTGGTTTGGCATGTCTCAGGATGCCGGAACACAAATTACCATACCAAGTCTATACGCAAGACTTCCAACAAGCGTAGGAAGCCGGGTCGCCCACCAGCAAAATGGAAGGACAGATCCCCCAAGGACACAGGTTGGACCTCCAAATCCGAATCCTCAACAGCGTGAGTCAAAAAAAGTATACACTACACTCCTTAAATATAGTTGTGATATTCCATGTTGACTAATATCTCTTCATGAATGGTTGTAACTTATGAATAAAATACATCCTCCGGAACTTTTTGATACCAAATTTTATGGGGTTATGGTGCATGGATTACTGCACAGGGGACATTACTACTGAAACCTAGTTCCCAATTTTGATTGGCGCCAATTAAGCCATAGGTATTAAAAAAGATGAACCTCACATTATTCGAACAGTGTTTCATTTGTTTACATCGCACTCACAATTGGGACATGGTTTTTCAGTAATTGGTCCCCTGTGCATTCCTCCATGCTCAATCCCCATAATTTGGTACAAAGATGCATGCAAGATGTAACTCTAATCAAAATGTTACAACCATTCATTAAAAATATTAGTCACATTGATATCACAGCTTATCAAGGAATGTAATACTTTTTTTGACTCACACGGTTTGGCAAAGGGCAGAGCCAAATGAGGAGAATTGACTCATGAGAGAGCAAAGGGATACCCCGTCCTATATTGCAGTTAAGTCAAGTAAGTCAAAAGTCAATTTTTTAAAACAATGCAATGGTTTTGAAAAATTTACCACCCCCATGTGACCTTAAGATATGTTGCGTTATAACTTTTGATATAAACACCCCAGATAAGGCAACTATACTTTTTTTTTCAATTATTGAAACACGTGATGACCATATTGGGGGGTGTAACATTTTTTTATACAATTCTGACATTTCATATTTACCCCGTATAAACCTTGGCCACCTGACCCACTCCACCACTGATGAAACTGCTTTCCTGGTTTGGTAGATTTTTTCGTATTTTTTTTATCATGTTTTTTTTTTTCCTTCAAAATACAAATATTACTAACTAAAGTTTCTGTTAAAAAGAACAATATTTGCTGCAACATTTAGTGCTGTCGCTTAAACGTTTATAAATAGCCCATCTAACCATTTCTCTATACCAATGTAAATTTAGGGAACTTTAAGGGCAATGGGAACATACGGGCCATTTACAACAATGTGTATTTTCTTGGCGTTGCAAACCGAGTCATTGGAATAAAACCCACTAGGTATTGGTATAAAGGTACAAATCACTAGATAAAAGGTGGCAACGAGAGATTTCAAGTTCATCCATATTTCTGTGATATGTGGTGTTTCATATAGGCTTAGACACTACTAGATTACCCCCTCCCTCCTACCTTTTATTTGTTACAGAAAATAACTTCAAATGAAAACAAAGGGATTTGTATATTCTTATCTTTGTCAATAGAAAACTTAGGCTGAATTTCGTATTTGTTCCTAATACAAATTAGAATTTTCACACAATTTTTGTACCAAAGAAACAGTTCTGCAGCTTAATCCTTAAAGCTTTACACCAGTGCCAAAATCAGAATTTCATCACATGTTTTTTTCGGGACGGGACCTGTTTATTTGAATTTTCTCGTTGCACATTTAACACAAACCAATTTTGTTGGGCTTATACTTCAGGCGAAGGTTTACACATGCAAATGTATACTACATGAAAAACATAAAAATATTCTCGTGTCCGGTTTATGTTATAATCCATGTTATTTAATGATTGCCGCAGTTTTTTGTAGGGTAAAACCTTTAAAATGAATAATTTAATAAATCCTCAAAATATATTTGTGATTTATTCCATTACACATAGTCTTGACTTTTGAACGGCGACTTGACGTGACGCGATGTTATATTCGAGATGCACTCCATTTCTCCTAATCTTTCACGTTCCCCTCTTTCCTTACTCTCCCCTCCATCGTCTCTCTCTCTCCCTCTCTTTTTTGGGAACCATTGTTTGGCCAATATATGCGTGCTATCTGGGTCTCCATCTCTCTCCCATCTCTCTATCTGTCTTCCATCTCTCCTCTCCAACACTCTCCCCATCGGTATTTACATCTTTGCATGTATGTTTAGCATGCAATATCCACACCACATCCAAGTTGTGTTTTTTTATATTTATTGCAAAAGCCTTAGCCAAATTACCTTTTTAACACTTAAGTACCAGGGGTTTTTCACTCCCTTTGGTCAGCCCAAGGGGGAGGGGGGGGGGGAGGTTCCATGGGACCAAACCACTTTCCCGAAGGAATTTTTGCACGAAATTTATACCACCAGTGAAAGGTCCATAAGACAACCCCAAATCAGCAATCAAAAAAATGAAATTTTGTTTATTCTGGCTTCAAATTAGGGCAAAACATGTTTCAAAACTCAAAATTGGACAAAAAGACGTAATTTCAAATGAACCTTGCGCTTACATCAAACTTGTGAAAACTTATTTTAAATTTTGATATCTATTCTCGAGACCCAATTACATATTTTTAACAAACAACCTGCAGTTTAGGGATCCTGTATTTTTAACAGGGTGTGCAAATACACTTCATTTTCCCCATAGACTTTGTACAGTAACGGTTTAGCAACTTCCACGATGAAATCGTTTGTTTTTTCATCACATAAAGGGTTAATTCTTTTTTATGTTACTAATATTGTTTTACTTACATGTATGTGTGAACATGATCTCAGCAAAAAAAATAGCCTTTGGTTCTTTGATAATTTAAAAATATTTCCTCAGATATTCCGTTAGTGGCCCAAAGTGGGGGTTCATGGGACGGCCCACACTTACTCATTAACGGCTTGGCCGATTTTAATTTTTTTTTTTTGGATGAAAAGAAGCGCATTTAAAAGTCCGACAATTAAAAAAAATGTCGGCGCAAAAATCCCACTCGTAAAGCGGCCACGCGAACAAATTTTGGGGGTCATAGGACCCCCCCCCCCTTGGGCGTCACTTAAGTGTTATTCCAGAAATGTCACTTGGAATAAATCGTGTAATGACAAAATGATGAATGACAAATACATTAGCATTACGTACAATTTACCCCACAGCTCACGGGTTCATTTGCAAAAGTGAGGACTCCAGATAATGTAGCACTGTCTCGTATGCTCGAGAGCGACAATAAAAGCACAGGGACGTGAACATTATGCCAGGGGACGGCAGCAGAGCGTTCGCCAATCCATGGATCAAAGGCTTAATTGAATATTCCACTGATAAGTGGAATGCTTCAGCTGCAAAATGACAAAGTAAAAAGATAAAAATATTCATAATAAATCAATAAAATAATTAGTAATATTAATATTATCAATAAAATATAACAAACAGTAAAAATTTTCAGTTGCGACACACTCCTGAATATTGTATTATTTTTGGTATGTATTATATTATAATCATGTAAAATTTAATCATATAAATATGAGTGTGGAGACTGGGAAATAGTAATATGAAACTTGCAATGTGGTGTGCAATAAGCTGACTTATCTGATTGACCAAGTTCTAAGTGGACTAGAGAACTTCCTGAGTAAGAAAGTGTTAGAAGATTTCGCCGTCGGAGGACAATAGGAGCACGTTCCTTATCTTCTCCTTTCTAAGAACTCGGACAGAGGTACTTTGTTTACCTATAGGAAGCAGGATTTCACACTTGTTTTGATGTACAATAGACTGTAATTGCTATGTCAAACACATTAGGTACCGGAGTGGAACATGTTCGCGAACGAAAAAGGACTGATTATTTCGACTGTCTTCGCTTGTTTTTTGCACATGGGAATGGCTTAAGAAACAAATTCTCGGTTGCAAGTCATTTTCCTTGGCCCAGTGTAAGAAATAAGTTGATAAGTGTAGTTAGACCTCTCAAACAGAAGACTGAGAACTTGCAAACATTTGATTATAAAAAATTTATGTTCTTTATTATAATTCTGGAAAGTTGTCAGAATTGTACAGCAGCTGCACAAAATTAATCGGCCGGTCAAGACCAAAGGGGACTTTGCGATCGCAAACTACGAAAGTGCCAGCAAGAATTGTGTCGCCAGATTTATATGTTGGACTGATTTACGAGACTGGTGCGAACCCCAACAGAACCTTAACTTAATAGTAAATTAAACAAGGGGGTGAAACGCATTCAAAACCAGTCGTCGTGCTGGGCGCTTGACATTTTGAATATTGCACGGAATAATGATCAGTTTGGGGCTTGTAGTTTACACACATAATGTCAATCGATACAAAAACAATCCGCCAAAAAGATCAGTATGTTTTATTGGTGTTGGTGCTATTGGGTGGTAAATTTTGTCCTACCCCTGGACACACAACGATAAGGAAATGACCAATCGTCGTCTTGATGTAAAATAAACCGCCTCAAATGAATAAATCTTTTCACCTAAGCGCGCATTGCATTATGAGAAAAAAGAGTTCTGAGCACAATGACCAGGTACACTATTATTACACTGGCCACCTCTAACACATACCTTATTTTGTATCACTACCATTAGTGTATATGCAAAGTCGGCACCACAGTAATGGTGGAAGAGCGGAGGCACCTTGCTTCTATTGTTGGTTTTCTAGGTTTTCTTTGTGTCGGCAAAACATGCGAGACGTGTATTTCTAAAGATTACGTAACGTTTTGCCTCTCTATCATATCGAACCTCTTTGGGTAATTAATGATTATGTGGCATGGGTGGTTTGTAAATAGGTAAGAAATATATAATTTTTGCTTGTTTATGTATTTCGTGATGATTCAGATCAGATTTATTTATTATTAAAATCATTGTTTTGAATTTACATCTTGGTCAAGTCAATCTTCTTAAATAGTCTGGATTTTGTTTTATGAACCACTGGAGGTTACTCCTGGTTGGGTACGTCCTTAACAATGTCTTCAGGTTTCCATTTGAACTACTCTTAAATGTACGAAAGAGGTATGATGTTAAAAATAAGCTTTTCGGGAACGCATGTCGTCTGCATTCGCTGTTTGCCAATGCGGTCAAAGGTCAAGCGAGGTCCATTAGATGGTCATCTGTGTACACAGCGTAGACTTCTTGGTCCAGCTGAGACTTCTTCTGACCAAGTATGATACAATATTGGTTGAATGAAGGTGGTACCAGAATATCCGAGGAACTATTGGAATATGGCCAGATCTTACCTCTGACATTTTCAAGCGAATCCGCTATATTGGTAGAACCCCAATCCCGCCCTCAATCCTGAAAGGTATAATCAAGCGATAATGCGAGAGAATAAAAAAATAGGAAATGCATTTTTAACTTTAAATCAAGGATAACTATGTACAATTCGATATAACTCCTTTAATGTAGAACAAAAACACCAAATATAAAAAGGGGGGTGAAATATTTGAAGAAATTTGGTCATATCGTGCCCCCAAACAGACATACAGGGATGACGATTCAAAATATCTACACTAACCGCTGATTGTGGTTTACACCAAGACGATAAACAAAGACATTAACATTTGGTTTTTTGATGTCCAACCGTACGGTCATGTGTATCATATTACGCTTATAAATCTGGGATATTCAGGGAATACTTTTATGATCTCAAGTTGGAATTTTAACGCCACGTATAGAATCACAGATTCCGATTAAAGTACTGCCCTTGTCCTTTAATAACGGGATTTTAAGTCAACCACTTGCAGGTATGTTAGGATAGCACATCTAGCCATACAAAAATACCAAATACGAATTTTGATGATTTTTCGGTGTTTCGGAGCAGCAATCGCTGCTTACCCCTTTAAATATTTCCCGGGTTTTAGAACAATTTGGATAATTTTGATTCCAAACCTAAAACTTCCTTTCGACTTTAAAGATGACTGCAGACAAAATAGCTTATAAGCTAATGTGTTTATCTAACAAATCAGTACTCCGTCAGTACTGGTACTGTGCTACTGCCAGACTTCCCCCTATCTGCGATCAAAAACTACTGGCAAGTCTTACTTAGCACCTCAGCTAGATTTAAATTTTTCTCTATTAAAGAACATAATGGCATGGAAAAAAATTGGCATAATGAATGGACCTATTGAAATCACTTTCTACAAATTGAACCCGATTGGATGCTTTACATACTGTAAAAACAGCAAAGTTCCGTGGCAGTTTGTGGCAATTCCTGCCATAGAATCACGGTGTTGACATCCCTGCCAGAATTTACAGTGTATCTATGGTTTTGTGACACGTATTCAAAAGCCCTCAGAACAGTGATGCAGACCATTACATTGAGTATTCTCATTAGATGAGGAAGACATGTTGTCTACCTTTACGGATGTTCGAAACAAGGGCAGTAGTTGAACTGGGAGTCTGTCATATAGGTCGACACCTCCTGGAAGAAACTTTCTGGACGCCAGAGCTGCTGTCTTTCCACGTCAACGCAATTCATACAACTTTCCCATCCCGCCAATTCTGACTGTGGGGCAAGACCAATCTTGGACTCTGCCATTATGTCATAATCGTCTTTGTACACTGTTCCACGATCCTCAATGGTTGTAGGTACTCATTACAAAGCGGAAGATACAACTGGCCCATGACCAAACACCGAAATCACTCTCTGCAGGTCTGGCACCGTATTCGTAGAGCAAATCAAGAAAAACCATCGCACCTGAGAACTAACTCATCTCGACACTAGCCTTTCGCACAGCTGATGGGTAAACGTGACCGAAATCCAGTCTACAATGCCTAAGACGAGCAACCAACAATTCTGAAGAGGCCGGAATCACTGGATATCGGCTGAATGGATGAGGAACACAACAATGTGTTCCCTCCATAATCACTGAGACCGCTAAGAGACCAATTATCACCATCTTTTCTACCAAACAAAGACAGTGTTCACATAGAGCTGACGGCCTATGGAGCGAACCTATCTAATGCACTTGCAAGAAAGAATTGCACATACCAAGCTCTCAGTGGTTAACTGTGAAAGCAGAGATGGTCAATGCAATAGGAACAGATGTTTTCTGCAATACATCAGTCCAACAAATGCCTGCAGGCTGTCATCCTTGGCATTTCTAAAAAGTGAAAGGCTATAACCGATACAGCAGCACAATTGCACTCAGCGGCATGTCATCGGCTCAGCGAGCTCAAAGGCATTTCAGACAGATGGAGCTATAACTCCGGCAATATGCTCTTAGGGAAGGGGAAGGTTGTGCGCTCACAAAACCAGGTTTAACCCGCTAAAGTCTGGTCAAAGCCAGAGCCTCAGACACACTAATCTAGACCAGGAGATACTGCATAATGTGAATTTTTCCTACTAAGTCACCTTCAAAGAGGGAGATATATAGGAGTGCTTATCTTAAAACGATAAAACTAGGCTCCGAAGGTGGCACGGACAGCGCTGGTGTTTCCACCACACCACAGATACTGCAATTGTGTGAACACGTTTTTTTTGTATGGAGCGTGAACTTCGCAGAACAGCGCCACTAAGACGATATAGCGATTTATTCGCGTATTGTTTTTTTTTAATCTGTTCACCATTTGACACTCCACGACCCTCCCAATGAACTAATCCTCACAAATGATAGGCTAGTGGCATCTCTGCGTTAGTGATTTTTTTCCAATTTCTCGGCATTTCTGAGGGAATAATCCAGCTTTAATATTAAGAATCTACATCATAAACAGGATGTTACATAATCTTAAAGCAAAAGTTGACAATGGATTACCCCAAAATCGGAAATATTAACACTGGAAAACAGAAATTTGCTCAGCATCTGTCGGGAGTAATTCAGTTTATTTCCACTTGCCAATCCAGATCCAAACTAAATAACCGACATTCCCACCTTTAGGTCCACTGCCAGTAAAGTAACCGGAAGGTCCAGTGGCCTACACTTCTTGAAAGAGAGTTCCAAATAGAATCATTCTTATAATTTATATTTTTGCCATATCTAGATCCAACAAAATAACCTACATCCTACCGGTAGTCCATTCCAGTAAATTACCCGGAAGGCCAGTGGCCTAACTTCGTGAAGAAGTCTCAAGAGAAATCATTCTTAAATTTGTCTATTTTGGCCATATCAGTACCAAATTAATATATATAATACTAAATTAAGCTTGAAAATCATCAATAATTAGGACTCCAAATATTTAACACATTGCGTGATAGAATAATACACAAATAACTAAATGAAACTCAAATATAATATTAATTTTTATGGCCAAGACAATTTCCGCCCAATAGTTCTAATTTAGTATTTAAACCACACCTTATAAGCCTCCAATATATACTCAGATACCTTCTCAAATATAACCTATAAAACAACTGATGATGCATCCCGAAACCAAACAAGGTAAAGTCCCAAGTCCAATTATAACAAGTTCAACTGGTAAAATTCCAAAGTTCACAAATAGGTAAAATTCCAAGTCCCAACAAGGTAAAGTAGCAAGTCCAACCTATATTAAATTCTACATAGAAGTTATTACAGGGTGCCCTTAAGTTACCACTTAAAATGACTATCCTAAAATACTTATGCCCGAATCTTAGTAAACTCCTAGAAAATTCCACCATGCCCTAATTCTCAACGGATTAACTCAAATCACCAAAGCCCCTCTCCCAGTAAAAGACCAAGAAGAAATCATGCACACTATAGGTCATTCCAAAGTTTCCCCAGTAAACTACTGAGAAGATACCTATGCACCAACCCCAATTGGCAGGGAACCATGCAAATTGGGTGTGTGGCGGGGGCAATTTGTCCTCCGTGAAACCCACCTTACCCCTCTCGTGAATCTGAGATGTCGTTGTGAACAACAATAAAACCCTGCACACCGCGAAAAGGGATAGGAATACTATTGGGTACTTAGCCAAACAAAGAAACATGCAGCTGATTGGCCTATTGCAACCCCTGCACATAATGCAAACAATGGCCCCGATTATTGATGAAACATTTCTCAAGGGGTAATGAGTTTTCTTTTCAGACTGCTCAATAAACTAAGTCTGTGAAGACGTGAATCGAATATTTGCCCACCAGACTATCGATTCTTGTCAGTACTGTCTACAAATCATAACAGCCTTTTGTTCGTCTCTGGTTTTTTAAGAGCCTTTCATCAAGGCGTGGCAACTTTATTTTTATCCCCTACAGCACTTCAACACGATGTGGTATAAAATGTGGTCCTACCCATGTCCACACAACGAATGAAATGACACGTCAGTGTCTTGATTTAAATAAACCGCCTCAAATGAATACATCTTTTTCACACCAAGGCGCGCATTGCATTATGAGAACAAAAGAGTATCTGATCACAATGATCCGGGTGCACTATTATTACACACCTTACAACCTGGCCACCTCTAACACTACATCATTTGTATCACTACCGATCAATTGTATATGCAAGCGGCACCACATTATTTGAAGAGCGGAGGCAGCCATTGACTTTTCTATTGTTTGGTACTCTACTGTTTTCTTGTGGTCGGCAAAACCTGCGAGACGATGAATTTCTAAAGATACGTACGTTTTTGCCTCTCTATCTATATAGAAACCTCTTTGGGTCAATCCCCATAATGATTGACCATGCTTGCACAGAACTATGCTATTTGCGCAAAGACCCTCTTCTCCGCTCGGCCTCTTTGACAAGACTATAGTTCTTATTAGGAATTATCACAATGTAATTCACCACAGCGTCAATAATACATTTGCAAGACTACAGAGAGGGTGGCTAATTTCCAACACTGCGATGATACATGGAAAATGATTACGCCGCTCTACAGTAAGCTGACAAATTAAAGAACATGTTTGATGGACAGTGGGTGGCATTTAAGGAGTCCTTCCACTGTCGGTACCAACAATGTTGGTATCTTCTATGTGCATATCATTTTGATGTTACTTTATTTTGATATTTTCTGTTTGGGCTTTTTTACCATAGAGGCTATTTTATACCTTTCATATTAATGCTAGTGTATTATTCTTCCATTATCAAGGTTTGGTATTTGCAAGCTTTCCTTTATCATGTGTAATTAATTGTGTGCATCTGCCAACGAGAATTTGTTCTCTGTTTCTTGGCTCGTCTCTATCGTCTCGCTCAGATAAAAACGATTGTATTGGTGGCAGATATTAGTCATGGGCCAATTTTCATGCTTTCACATATTCTGTCTTTTGCAGCATGTTTTTTCTATTTCTTAATTTTTTTATTCATTCCGTTTTTTTTTGTAGGCTTTTAATTATCTGTATACTTATGCTTTTTGTACAAAATGTGTGAATGTTTAAGTACTTGATTAGTTATAGTAAGTTTAAAAAAAAAAAAAGTTTAGTTTTTTAAAATGTAAAGCGGCTAGAGGTACCTGCGGTGGTGCGCTATATTCGTATCTTCACCTTTCCTGATCAAATCCTTGTTTAAGTCTTTATTATATTATATGAATGGGTTGGAGGGTTGTAGCAGTCCATCGCCACCTTTCATCAATGTGGCCTGCTTCGATTTCTTGTAGAGCTAGTGTCGTACGCGAAATTGATTGTTCGATCAAGAACCCT
>JAMKCH010046671.1:0-16665 GCA_023653785.1 Ophioderma brevispina
ATTCAAAGGCGGCGGTCCAAAAACCTATTTTTTGCGACGCACCCCCCCCCACCGCTCCATTACCCCTGTCAAAAAATGAAAAACACTTTCCCGAAGGCTTTTTCCATAAATTTGGCTCATAAATGGAGAAATAAATACATTTACATTGCGCAAATAAAAAATAAACAAGGAGACTCCAGTACGATTATAAGGGTCACAACAATTTTGAATAGCGCCACCAAAAATGGCTATTATCCTAATTAGCAATAATAACGCCATGACTGATTGGGTTTTGTCACCAAAATATGCGCAAACGATATTTAGGCAATTACCTAAAATTTTTGGGCAAAAGTAATTTCCCTTTACAAATGCGTAACGAAAAACAAAATATTGGGATCCCCTAATACACTTAAGTGGTTTAATGTCTTAAGTGATAAAGTCAATTGGCACATCTCCAGTTGAAAAAGGTTAAAAATAATTGTTAGTGGTGTAGTCAATTTTCATTAGCAATTTTTAACAAGACAATTTCCAATTTGACCGTGACCAGGACTTTCTTTTTGGTCAACCTGTTTAATTATTTTTATCATTTTTTTCAACCACAAGTCTCTGTCCATACTCTCTCACAGGGGTCCTTAAATACTGAAAAAAATTGACAGACTCTTTAATGTTAGCGGCCCAGTTCCGTCCAATAGTCCCAACCATTGCAATATCATGATCGTTTTCACTTTAGATCATTGGGTAAAACTTTCATTTCTTACCCCGACCATAATAATAAATCGTATTCCATGTTTTTCTCAAATTGTTTTCACCATTTGAAACTTTTCGTATAAGATTCCCGCTTAAAATTACAAATTAAATCATGTAACCCTTGTAATCGTGACTTTATCTAACGTTTCCTACAAGGATTTTGAAGATATAACCTTGTACAGTTTGTTGTTTTATATATGTATACTCACTCAAGGCCCCTTTGTTATCCAGGAGATCGGGCGCTATTTGTAGATTTATGTTTCTTCCATGATTTCACTCTATATTATTTTATTAATCCTCGTCACATAGCCATTATTTAACAAAACTCCCAAAGGGGGAACCACCCCCGGCCCGGGTATTTTCGTTACTAAACATCCGATTCCTATAATTTGGTCCACAGGCTATATAGCTTAGATTTTCCTTTCTTCTTTCCATTTGTATCAAAATAAGTACCACATCTCATTATAAGGCACTAAAACGTTCTGAATATATAAAACTCGTCATTTCCATCAAGTAAGTCAAAAACCGCGTGATATCGTAATTATTCCTACTATTTTATTTGTGAAAAAATTAATTTTCCCTATTCCACACTGTGGTACTATTGAAATTGACTGATTTGCGATATGCGACTTTATACTTCCATTCCTGACGTAAGTCTAGCATGTTGTACCCATTTGGTACAATGGAAAGAAGACCAATCTATTGGTACCAAATCAAGTGTCTGTGATATCTGTGCTTGTACTCTTCTCTCCCGAGGGGTGGTTGCCACCCCTCCCCTCACTTTGAACACCCTTTATCTTACCTATACCCCGGTGGATGTTTGTTTTTGGAATGAACAAATGAGCTGAAAATGTCAATTGACAATTACATAAAATAATTTGCACCAAAGGGATTGTTCAGCAGGCGGGGAAACCTCTACCACCACCCCGCCTCCCTTCGTAACGAGGTTTAAAATCTGGTATTTATGACCATCCCGATTTCCAATACATGTGCATTCTCCCATCTCCGCTCTTTTTCATTTCCGTCATATGTGTGATTTATGTTTTGCCACTGTGGTTTTCTCATAGTAGGATTTTCCCTATGAAACAAAATCCGTTTTCACGATTAGCTGTCACTAGAGTTGGAAGTTGTCCGTTTATATTGTTAATTAGTGAATAGTGGAATTACTATCATTAATATCATTAGCAATTATGTGTCAATTTCGCCGATCTGAATATTTAGCGCTTTTAAACCATTGGGATGAATTCAAGTGAATATATATATAAGAGATTTAGGTATTCATGGGTTGTCAATGACAGTCGTCCTTTAAAGGACGGAGAGATTTTTTATGATACAAGAATTTTCTCTTCAAACTGCACTTGATCGTTGTAACACCTACTGATGACGTTTCTGAAGGTTTATTGGACAAACAAGTACAGCAAGAAATCCGCAGTTTATTGTTTTGAACCGTGCCTGCTATTGTAATCGTCCCCTTAAAAATCATGCTTTGAAGTCTGTCGTGCACGACGAAAATCAAAATCATCATTTTATACACAAAATGGCGTATTCGGCTTATCACTTCATTTGTGTATCTAATACATTGGTAGCATTCCAAATATGCAAAAAAAACCGGGTTCGAAAAAATTGGGGCGCTTCTTATTGGAAATGGTCATGTCTCTTTAATAAAGCGATAATATAAAGCAACCATAATGATTACATATCTTATTTCTCCTCTGATATGTCCCTTAAACTTAGGATGGGTTCCAATCTTGGTCTAGTTTAGAATTGTCTTATGGGGATTCTGTAAACTATTCAAAAAATAATCTTTATGATTCTTTGGGTATTTCTATGAACATCACTCATAATTACCGTTTAGTTTATCCAGATGCAATCTTAGCTTATATTCAACCACCTCGGAAATATAGTGACAAGAATCTGTCGTTTTGGCGGTTAATTATATTAATATTCTATGTGTATCCCGACAGGTTAAAATATTCTGACGGTGCCTCTTTTAAGTAAGTTTCAGCTACCATAATCCATTAACTATGAAACCATTATTAATGGCTTTATTCCAGGTTCAAGATGGAGAAAGAATTGTTTATGTCGGACGTCACAGGAGCTCACAGTCAAGGTACAATAATAAAGAGACAAGAAACAATATGACCAATCAAATCATGAAGAACCCAAAACAGTGAATTTAATGTGCATTATGTTTTGTCATACAGTTTTATGAACTACGACAGCTTGGGCCCCACAGAATGCCTCAGCATGATGATACGAGGTGGCTCTCTGGGACTGTCTTATGTTGGGACAAACTACTTTAACGGTAAAAAATGGCGTAGAAAACAAAATATGGGTCCCCCTTATACACTTAGGTAAGTGAAGATCTTTAGTGATAAATTCAATTGGCAATCTCCAGTGAAAAAGGTTAAACATAATGTTATGGGTAGCATTCATCGCAACTTTTTAACAGCATTTCCAATTGTCCGTGACCAGGACTTGTATTTTGGTCAAAACGTGTTAATGATTTTTTATCATTTTTTTTCAACCACAAGTCTTCATGTACATACTGCTACACAGGGGTTTAACAATATTGAAACAAATTTGACAGACTCTTTAATGTTAGCGGCCAAGTTCCGTCCAATAGTCAACTCATGCCAATATCATGATGTTTTAACTTATATCATGGTAAACTTGACTTTTCAATTCTTACCCGACCTTTAAAAATATCGTATCCAGGTTTTTATCAAATTGGTTTTCACCATTTGAAAACTTTCGTGATAATATGCCCCTTAAAATTACAAATTACAGCATGTTAACACTTGTAATCGTGAATTTATCTAACGTTACTTTACAAGGATTTTGAAGATATAAACGTACAGGTGTGTGTTATATGTATACTCATCAAAGGTCCTTTGTTATCCAGGGAGAATCTGGGCCTATTTGTAGATTTATGTTTCTTCCGGATTTCACTTCGTTATTATTGTATTATCTCGTCTAATGAGCCATTTTTCTAACTAAACTCCCAAAGTGGGGACCACCCCCTCCCGTGGTAATTTTCGTTACTGAACATCCGATCCTATAAAATTTGGCTACCCAGGATATAAGCTTAGAAGTTTCTTCTTATATAGGTATATAGCTTAGATTTTCTTCTTTCAATTGGTATCAAAATCAGTACCAAAAATCTCCATGATTATAGCACTAAACGTTCTGAATATATCAAACTAGTCATTTCCAGCAAGTAGAGCCAAAAACCGGTGATTCGGATATCCTAACTATTTTGTGAAAAAAAAATGAATTTGCACCTATTCCACTGTGTACTATGGAAATTGACGCTTTGCCGATATTGCGAACTTTATGACGTCATTCTGACGTCATTCTAGGCATGTTTGTACCCATTGGTATCAATGGAAAGAAGACTATATATTGGTACCAAAATCAAGTGTCTGTGAGATTTCCGGTGTTACTACTTCTCTCCCGAAGGGGGGTGGTGCCAACCCGCCCCATCACTTGAGGACCACTGTACTACTATACCCCGGGGATGTTTGTGTTGGATGAAAAGGAGCGGAAATGTAAATTGACAATTACGTAAAATAATTTGGCACCAAAAAGGGAGTTTTAGCAAGGCGGGAACACATCTACCACAACCCCTCCCCACCTTCGGTAGACGAGGGTGTAAAGATCTTTACAAATTTCTGATGGTATTTATTGACATCCCGATTTCAATCAGTGCATTCTCATATCTCCGACTCCCTTTTGCATTTCTGATTATGTGAGTTTATGGTTTGCACAGTGTTTCTCATAGTAGGATTCCTATGAAACAAAATTCGTTTTCACGATTAGCTGTCACTAGGAGTTGGAGTTGTCCGGTTTATCTTGTTAATTAGTATGTGGAATTACTATCATTAATATCATTAGCAATTATGTTGTCAATTTCGCCGGAATTGATATTTATCCGCTTTTAAAACTATTGGGATGAATTCAAGTGAATATATATATATATAAGAGATTTAGGATTATGGGTGGTCAATGACAGTCGTCCTTTTAAAGTGACAGGAGGGGATTTTTTTATGATACGAATTTCTCTCAAACTGGCACTTGATCAGGTTGTCGACCACCTACTGAGAACGTTACGAAGGTTTAGTTGGACAAACAAAGTACAGAGAAAATCCGCAATTTTTGGTTTGAGCTGGCATGCTATTGTAAGCGGTCCCTGTAGAAAATCATGCTTGAATATCGGGTTCGAAAAAAATTGGGGCGTTCTTTCTGAGAAATGTCATGTCTTTTAATACATCTGATAATTATTATATCAACCATAATATTTACATACAATCTTATTCTCCTTGATATATTCCTTAGAACTTAGGATGGGTTCCAAATCTGTGGTATAGTTCGAATGTCTTATGAGATCTGTAAACTATTCAAAAAAATAAGTATTGATGATTTCTTGGTTATTCTATGGAAACAGCACATCATAATTACCGTTTAGTTGATCAGATGCAATCGTACTTATATTAACCACCTCGGAATATAGTGACAAGAATCTGTCGTTTTGGGCGTTAAATTAAATTTAATATATTCAATGGTGTATCCCGGACAGGTAAAATATCGGACCGTGCCTCTTTAAGTAAGTTTCAGATAATCATAATCATTAACTATGAAACAATTATAATGCTTTCTTAAAGGTTCAAGATGGAGACAGAATTGTTATGTCGGACGTCACAGGAGCTCACAGGCAAAGTGGTGCACAATAATAAAGAGACAAGAACCAATGTATGACCAATCAAATCATGAAGAACCCAAAACAGTGAATTGATAGGTGCATTATGTTGTACATGCACAGGTTTATAGAACGACAGATGGCGCCCACAGAAGGCCTCAGCAGGATTGATAGCGAGTGGCTCTCTGGAATGCTTTAGTGTTGCGGACAAAATACCGAGACTGGGGTAGTGGTTCCATATTCGGCGGTGTGTGGGTGAATGATACTGTTATCAGTGTTAAACCATATAATCGATTTCTGCAAAATGTTAAAAAAATCACACCCTCTTTTCATCAACGTCCTTTTTGCCACTGTTGTATTGGAAATTTACCCTTTTTACATAAATACGCTGTCAAAACCACACAAAGTAAAAATATGAATTTTATATGATTTTAGTCAAAAAAATGGCCAATATCACAAAATGTCTTGAGTACGGTCAATAAAACTGCCTTTTTTGGAATCTACGCCCCATTTTACATAAAATAAACCACTCAAACCTTCTGCACCAAAAATTTTGATTAAACCCACTCATCTCCTAGGGTATAGCAATTAGAGACAATATGGGCGTTTTTAATATGGGAAAAAATGACTGATTGTGGCTTAATGGGTACTTCTGGGATACTGAATTTGAGCTGTTGAGCATGTCTGTCAATGTAGCTTGTTTGATAATACCCGGGATAATACGAGGAAACCGGATGTTTACCAGATTATGTTGGATTATATCAAATATGCAGTTGAGATGCCGGTGTGGCAGGAGTCCTCCGGGCTCACAGTCCGGGAACAATGGTGAACAATAGGGCATTCGATTCACTTGACTCTTCACGCAACATTAGTTTCACGCTTTATTCCGTTATCGTCTATGGAGCCCGGCCAATGGTCCCTGCCGGACCATATCTCCTTGCACACCGGGCGCCTTGTATTGAGATAGGTGCTTCGTTGGTAGTCTCTGAAATAAACCGTGCTGCTGCTCGTTGAATTTGTTCAATTCTGTTTACAGTGTTGATACTTAAACGGGTTCGAAGGCTCCAAAAGCGTACTGGAGTTGTAGGTCGAACAAGGACCTTGTAATGGAAGTGTGATATGAATTAGGTCCAACAATTAAATGAAATTCTGCGGATCGGGGGAAAACGCATATCCATTTTGACTCATTCGCTCTACAGCTACAATTCAAGGACGGTTGAAAAACATGAAATCAGCTTACAAAAAAATGTTACTTTTTAATGTCAATATTGATCTTCGGTTAAAATAAAAATTAAAACATAACATGTTATTGGTTTTGCACTGCAAGTGAACAATATCATAAATTAATAGAGTACATTTTTCATTAGGCATCGGGAGCATTCAGTTGTGAACTCAGCGAAATAAAAAAAGAACAATCACTTCTTGATATATGCTATTACCAAACGGTTTTGTTATTGTCAATCATGTCAATAGAATAGTGCTGCGGTTCTTAAACTTTAGCTCAGTGCAATTGCTAACGGCATTATAAGAAAGCTGTATCTAAAAATAGTAATCTTACCGTGTCTATTAATAGGTATAAGGCCATGTTTTCTTTCTATCTATTATGTGTTTACACTGCGCTTTGCTTCAGACTTTCAAGACCAGTTCTCCTTTCCGTTAATGCTTTTGTTTTATTATTCCCTACGCTTGATTAACCCATTCAACCCTGTTAGATTCTGTAACTTATAAGTCATTGGCTTTAGCTGAGAAACCGCCTACTTAAGTCTAGGTTGGTTTGGACTCATTTGGATGTATTTTTCATGCTAATTTCAAATATGGTCATAAAATTGCACGATTTTGGAAATTTTTCAAAAATAAATTGAACAATTTGAAACGCTAAGTGTCCATAGTACCTGGAGGCACAAAGCGTTAAAAGAAAACTAACACGAGGACATACAGGTTTATACTGCATATATTATTGATACCTCGATACAGCTGTCACAATGGCGAAGCAAACTTGTCTGATAACCACAATGGCACGGAAGATGACTCGTTGCCATAGAGGAAACCAGTCAAACGCGTCTTCACGTCATGCAGCAACATTTACCAAGAATTGGCAACCAGAGCTTCTTAGAGGCTTTTGAAGAGAAGTGCATTTGAACTTCCTTCGATTAATTAACAATGCAATTGTCCTAGTTGAAATATCATGTACTATCCCGTTGCAATACACTTTAAGTATGATTTTTGTGGTACCAGCAGATTGTTCTGGTAATGGGTATGTTTATCTATTTTAAGTAGCAGAAGTAAGATCGCGTTCTTTGTGGTTGTACCATCTTACGAAAAATTGAATTCCGTTTTCGATGCATAAAATAATTGTACTCGCTTTAATCCCTTTAATATCAGTATACAATTGCAATAATATTTCAGTTGCAATAATCTCGCGTAAGATTTGTTTGTAGACTATTGTGGTAGTATCATTCAATTAGAGATTTTCTACGCCTAACTAAATTGCACTTCTTGGTACTAAATTAGCAGAAAACAGACAATTAGCAAGGGCTGTTATCATGGTGCACCAATGACTGATTGATTAAAGGGTTATATAAAGTTTTGGTGTTATGATAAAGTCTGACTTGCCAGTTCCGTGCGTCCATTGAATTTATTACCAGTCCCTGCGTGGTAATGGTTTGGTTGCTTCAGACCATTTTGGTGTGTAATATGCTGTTGTTGGCCTTCATGCACGGGAATGTTATCAACGAGATACCCACGTTCATGTATTAGGGGGTCATTGCTTCAAGGGATACCCGAAGACTATTTGATTTGCATTTCTTAAAATAAACTTGGCTAAGTATTGCCGAAATTGATGATTTACGTAACGGCATTGTAGAAAACGAACTGACAGGTTATAGTCAAATTACATCTTTGCCACTCAACAGAGTAATTATGACCAACCCCTTGATTGGAAGTGAAATCCATTATCCGTCATATGCATGCATTTTAGATTTTTTTTTGTTAGGAACGTTGGACTATTGCCGAATATTCCACACTGCCCTGGCGATTGTAACGACTAAGTGACCTAAACAACATAAAGTTGGCTATACGTACCATGTATATACATCTTGAGGTTATTATGATTACCCAATAACATGCCGGTCTAGAGAAAAAATCCGCATTCAACCATGTTGGTGGATATGCTGCTCTACTTTTATAAGCGTGTAAATTGTTCCCACTAGATAGTAAATGTAAATAGATTCTTTGTTTGAAACTTATCTATATAAGAATTACAGAGCTATGACTTAGTGAAATCCCATAGACCCTGTAGTCCCCGCAGTTACATTTTTGCGTTTCCATTATGCATCGAATATTATAGGTGGTGCCTTGCAAACCAGTTACTTTTGGTTGTGTACCAATTGCACGAACAAATGGACACCCATTCTTTTATAACGAACGGGATATATCATGAGATTTACCCCCATTTTGACCCTTGAACCTATTTTACTCAATTGAACTACAACTGCAGATAGGGCAAACTATACTTTTTTTTAATCTGGAAATGCAGAACGAACACGTGGCATACTTTTTCGCGCGTTTTACTACTTTTCATATTTGACCCCTGTATAGACCTTACCCCCTTAAAAATAATGTTCACTCCCTTGATTTCGTTAGGGACTTTTGATTTATGTTGTTTGTAAAGATATTCTCACTACAAATCTGTTGGAAAACTATTATGTTGTCAAATTAGGGTTGGGTTAAGGCAGCATTTTTTTTTTTTTCATTATACCAATTGACGGGCCTACACACAAAAACCTCATTCAGAATCCACGAGCACACCATCACACAAAATTCAATTCACACACACATACTTCACAAAATACACACACCAACACACCTCAAAAAGATGTGTCCTTTTGTTAGGACCGAATAAAACCCATTGTAAAACTGCGAGGGACAGACGATTCCTTCTGAGGATCTGCATGGTACACCTTCACACGAACAACACACACAAACACAGAACAACAAACACACACCACAGCCACGCACAACAAACACACACAAAACACGCAAAAACGGCCCCAGCGATAAAAGAAGAAGGAACGCATATCATTTTGTAATTTGCTTTTTTTTATTTGGCAAAATGAAAAGGGAACAAACAAATCTGTATTTTTTAACTATTTTTATAGCTGTCGTAAAGAGGAAACTAATTTAGATCATTTAATCGGGAGCTGAGAATAACAAGGTTCTAATGGATAGTTCACAGTATATTATGGATATTTTAGGCTCACAAAAAAAAGTAAAGCAAATTAGACATGTTACCGGAATTTGACTTTTTTAACAAAGTACATTTTATAAACCCAAACAAATATATATCATTTTAAAGTTTAGCAAATAATTTCAAAAAATTATTATCTCACAAAAACCCAAAATGTCAGAAATTATCATCCTCAGCCCCGTTCTGGCACTGCATTAGGCTACTGCTAATATTGCAGCTACCACGGCTGCTTACCGACGATAGTGTGAAGCTATGTTCTTGAAATACGAATAGTATGGGTAAATATCGAACATTGTACAAGGCACAAATTTGGATATAAAATTTATAGGTCTGCCGAAAAAATTCTTACACAGAATCTCGTGGTCATTTACACACACTGGCCATAAGTATTGCAACATGCAGGAAAAAGCAATTTATATTCAAAATTGATTTAAAATTGTATCAGGAGTTCTTGACTACACATTACGTAATTATTGTCAAAGTGGGGTTTTCAAACAGATGATGTTTCCCAGAATCAAGTGGTGCGGCAAACGTTTAATTTGATTTTCTTTATCCCTTAATATGGCGGGTTAAGAAGCTGGCTAATGATAACTTGCCGATTGATACTCCAGAAGGAATACAGGCAGAGGAACGTCAAAAGGGCTGCCAATAGTCGAATATAAATGAAACTTTAAGAGTTTGTCAGGGTCTACTCTAAATGTTTAGGGCGAAAATTGGTGTGGTTGTATGGACCGGAAATGAGATAATGTCAATAAAAGATTGGAGCACTTTCCACACCGTTTGGACTCGGGAAATTTAATGGCAAGAGAAAGAGGTCACGTGTTAACCTGAAAACAACTTTAAATGGCACCGTTGACATTGTGCTGTTTGTCATGTAATGTGACCGTACTTTATACATGATTTACGTACACCACGTGAGTTATCATTAGAACTGCCCCCAAAATTTCAGGTATCTCGGATTTCTCGAATATTTCGAAGACCGCTGCCTTCATTGACTTTATCTCGTTTCCGGTCCATACAACCACCATGATTTTCTCCATAAACATTTTAAGTAAACCCTAATGAACCCGTACAATCCATTAAGTGGCTGTTTTGAAGCCATATTTTTGTGTCTGGTCCGTTTACTTCTGGAGTGCAATCGACAAGTTATCGTGTTGTTCCTTTTATCCGCCTATTTAGCGAACGTGACAATCAAATCAAACGTTTTTCACTCTCTTGGATTTGGGGAATAAAATCTTGTTTGAAAAACACAACTTTGGAATTTAAATAAGTATTGAGTGGTCAAGAATCCATGGTATAGTTTGAAATCAATTGGTGATTATGAATTTCGTTTTCTGAATGTTGCAATACTTTTGGCCAGTGTGTGTACATCCACTGAAGATAGAAACCTTTGTCCTCCTCCACTATGATAAATCTCGGGTTATAAAAGATTTACTTCATGCACTTAGTAGTGGACAGTTCGTTAGGTTTACACCTGTCAAAGATAATAACAAACGTCAGTGGTAACGTCAGAATTTCTTCACACGTTATATTAACTCTGCCGAAGGTGTAATTTCCTTTAGATTAAAGTTAAGATGTTTGTGTTGACTCTTAGGGCCAGATTTATATATAACGAGCGTTAACACACCACCTGTTCAACAGTTAACCAAAAACATGATGTCAGAAAAAAAACCGATGGAATTCATTCTATGCATATCGTGTGCAATAAAATACTTTCCGATATAGCGCTTGTAATGTAATCAACAAATTGAGGCACTTAAGATCTTTATTAGCAGCCGCGGTAGAATTAGGGTTATTGTTGTTGGTCATCTAAAGTATGTATATGAGCTTATGTACTCTAGAAAAAAATCGTCACAGAAACACACACAGTGTCTATTGGAACGTGATAACTAACTTCGCTCATAAACATCGAAAATGAAGGTGCAGGCTAACGAAATCACCCTTAAATTTGTTGCTGATTGTTCTCTCAAAGTCTGACGCATGCAGATACGTATGCAGATTGCAGAATAGACGATTTACGACTAAGTGGCAGGTTCATTTGATGTCCTGAAAGTATACACTGTGAAGTAATAAAAATCTCAATTCCTATAGCATAGTTCAATAGCTTTTATTCACACAGTGTAAGAGGAATACACGATTCTGGGTTTTAGTATGAGTTATGATACCCAGAATATACTTGGTCAGTTGCTTTTAACTTGTGCCCATCCGAGGCTACTAAACTGGCCCTTGTAAATGAGCTTGGCCTTACCTCTAGTGATAGAGACACAAGTTTGTAGGAGTGTGGTCATGTGTGTATAGTGTATGTAAGTGTGTTTGTGTTTTAAGTTCTACTTTCTCTATACAAAAGCTATGTTAATTTTTTTTAATTCAAAGGCTGACTCAAATGTGGACTAATATCAAGACTTTCTTTTAGTTATTACCATTATTTAATCGTACACATAACCAGGGACGTTGTTGATTATTTATTAATTTAATACACCAAAATGACTGAGAGAAAATGCCTAGTCAGCAAGCTTGACTAGTTCAATGCACGTTAAAGCAAGCTTCGAGGTGTTATGGTGAGCCTGACTAGTTGATGAGGTTTCAGTGATTTCAAGTAGTAAGGGTTGAAGGGGTAGTCATGGTAGTTATGTATTGTAAGAGTGTATACTATAGCGTATATTTATTAAACGTTTATTCATTTAGTTCATCGATATTCGTTTCATAAACCTGAAATAATACAATGAATTATTAAAGTGGTTCATTGACCCGTCACTTGAAAATTTATATATAGCTTATCTGGCCACGGCGCAATGTTTGTCGTGATAAGAGTTAACTCTATTTGTATTAATTTCCGCGTATGGCTTTAAGTACTCCTCAATTTCATCAATTCTAAAGAACCAATTAATTATGAGGTAGGAAAGAGTTAAAGGGATAGAAGGGAAATAGCATGACGAAACAACGGGTTTCTACGGTTGCGTGGATTTTTGAACCGTCCAAAATGGTTTTTCAGTAGGCTGATTTTCAGAAAATGACGTGGGCTTTTCGGCCGGCCGTTTTTTTTTAAGGAGTGCAACAGCAGACAAATAATTGGTTTAGTTTTTGGTATTCATGAACTTTTATTATGAATAAAATATACTAGGCACATTGGTGCCAAAATTGGACAAGGAAAGTCCCACCTTTGGGGTAATGAGATGTAAGTCTGCAATGGCCTCCAATCTGCCTCCTATCGCTCTCTCTCTCTCTCTCTTTTTTTTTTTTTTTTTTTTTTTTTTAATTTTTCTTTTTTTATTAACTTTTTCCATATTTGTATTTAATTAAGTTTGGCTAGTTTCGATTGTCCCGGACCCCTCTGAATTACGCGGAAGTAGTATCAATAAGATGATAAGTCATATTAAAACACGTATTTTCTCATGTCAGTCCTGGAAATATCAGCCTTCAAATCCATTTTTGCCCACAAAGAGACTAAATAGTTAACCTCAATAATTGGCCCAGTGAGGAGGTCTGATTCCTAATTTATGAAGCAGTATGCTTATACCATCAAACTGTAAGTTTTGTTGCCGCGATAGTTGGTGGTGAGTGTATGCAATGCAGGCTTCATATAAAGTAGAAAACATGTACATAAATCGGAACAAGCAATTATATGTTGGTGTTAGTAGAATCTGACGTGTATGCGTGGACACTTACTGTGGCTGAAGGCCGTAGTGTGTTACAAAAATACGTCCAAATTCAAACATTCTGTCTGAAAACAAAAATGCGGGGCCATTTTCTTTCAACGCAGTTGATACGCAGACAGTTTACATGCATAGGGAGTAAGAAGCGAATGTGCGTGATCTTGAATTTGGACATATCGCACTGCTAAAAAAATTTAGAGTCACGTGTGCGACCGCATATGGGTATTTATGTACAAATATGGGGAGAGTTACTATAATATTGACTCTCCTCGTCTGTGTACAGTTATTTCATCACTGGAGTACCTTTAGAATCCCTACAATACAGCTGACAGCGAAGCTAACCTTTTTACAAAACTAGGAAGACCGGGCGACAGCGCGAGTGGCTAGGTAGTGCCTGTGCATGACTACATTGCTGTTGAAAATAGGTGTTTTATCGCGCGTTGTTTCGACGGTGGGGTAAAACCGAGTACTGCCAGCAAACTTGTACGTCGTGACAGTTAGGCCTACTCAATCGAAAAAATATGAACTGAATTAATCACACGGATATTTATATTGCAACGTTTTAGCATGAATGAGTATTTCTTTACAATATGAAGTATTGACTTGGTGAGCTTAATTGAAAACATTGAAGATTTTCTCACTGTGTCGTGTTGCGTTGTTTTTATTTTAAGGCCCCGTTGAGAGTCATTTTGTACCAAAGGACTAAGGAAGGGGGTTTGGACCCCAACCTCTACCTGTTTAAGAAATGGGCAGCGGCGACAGCGGAAAGTTCAACCTTTATGAAAAGTTTGCAGCGGCGACAGGCGCGAAATTGATCTTTTTAAAAAAGTCGGAATGCGGCGACAGCGCGAAACTCCAGATTTTATAGGCAACAGCGGGCGACAGCGGCAAACAGCGCAACTTACCCGGGAGTTCATTTTGTATCAAAAGACCCAAAGAGGGGTTGGACCCCCCCCGGACTTCCTCCTGTTTAAAATTGGGCAGCGGAGACAGCGCGAAGCTCCAGATTTTATAGGCAACAGCGGCGACAGCGGCAACAGCGTGAATGTGTTGTTCGGGCCCATTGATTCAGTTTTATCAGAGGACTAAGGAGGGGTTTGGACCCCCACCTCTACATGTTAGAAAGTGGCAGCGGCGACAGCGCGAAATGGACCTTTAAAAACAAAAAGTGGATGCGGCGACAGCGCGAAGCTCCAGAATTTACAGGCAACAGCGCCGACAGTGGCAACATCGGCTAATGATTGTTGTTTCTAGCCGTTTAGTCATTTGTATCAAAAGACTACGAAAGGGGGTTTGCCCCCCCCCCCACCTCATCCTGTTTAAAAAATTGGGCAGCGGCGATAGCGCGAAGCTCCAGATTTTACAGGACAACAGCGGCGACAAGCGGCAACAGCGAGAAGATTGTTGTTGATTCATTTTTATCAGAGGACTAAGGAAGGGGTTTCCCCCCTACCTACCGTTTAAAAAGTCGGATGCGGCATCAGCGCGAAATTGTTCTTTAAAAAATTCGGATGCGGCGACAGCGCGAAGCTCCCGATTTGTGGCAACAGCGGCGACAGCGCCACCAGCGCTAATGATTGTTGTTCTAGCCCGTTTAGTCATTTTTATCAAAAGACTAAGAAGGGGGTTTGCCCCCCCCACCTCCTCCTGTTTAACAAATTGGCAGCGGCGACAGCGCGAAGCTCCAGATGTTAAGGCAACAGCGGCGACAGCGGGCAACAGCGAGAATGATTGTTGTTGATTCATTTTTATCAGAGGACTAAGGACGGGTTTTTTTTCCCCCTAACTCTACCTGTTTAAAAAGTAGGGTGCGTCATCAGCGCGAAATTGTATCTTTTAAAAAGTCGGATGCGGCGACAGCGCGAAGCTCCAGATTTTGTAGGCAACAGCGGCGACAGCGGCAACAGCGCTAATGATGTTCTTCTAGCCCGTTGAGTCACTTTGTATCAAAAGACTAAGGAAGGGGGACTGGACCCCCCCCCCACACACACACACACACCTCCTCCTGTTTAAAAATTGGGCAGCGACAACAGCGCGAAGCTCCAGATTTTACAGGCAACAGCGGCGACAGCGGCAACAGCGAGAATGATTGTTGATTCATTTTTATCAGAGGACTAAGGAAGGGGTTTTGCCCCCTACCTCTACCTGTTTAAAAAGTCGGCTGCGGCATCAGCGCGAAGCTTCACTTTTGCAGCAACAGCGGCGACATCGGCAACAGCGCGAATGGTAGTAGTTCTAAAACACTGGGCCATTTGATCAGAGGACTAAAAAGGGGTTGGACCCTTCCAGCGCGAAGTTCCACCTTTATGAAAAGTTGATTGCGTCGACGGCGTGAAAGTGAACCTTTAAAGAAGTTGGATGCGGTGACAGCGCGAAGCTTCAGATTTTACAGGCAACAGCGGCGACAGCGGCAACAGCGCTGATTTCTAGCCCACTGGTACAAGTTTAGGACTGACTAGGACTAATTGGAGATATTATCCATTCGATTCAAAGAATGGTTAAACACTTGTGCCAGTTTTAAACGTTCAAGAAACCAAAAGGGTAATATCCCCATATACTGTACGCAATAAATCATAAGGCAGCTGTTGTTTTGTAACATTATATGAGTATTCACAAATAGCTGCCGTATGCTTTATTCCCTATCCAGGTGTATTGTGGGGCTATAAATCACGATATTTCATGACTTGCATCTTTGGGGATTAAAGGGGATGGCCCGATTGTAAGTATATAAAGTTTTGATAGAATCTTGATAGAATGGACTTCATTCCCAATTACCCATCTTTAAGTGACTTCGGCGAATTGAATCTTTGAAGAACGACCCATCCAAGTTCACCCTTGTTTAGAAAATATGCTCAATGTTTACATACTTGTTCAATATCTACAGTTTATCATTACATATGGTTTACATTAAGAGGGATATCTTTAAAGAACGACCCAACTTCACCGTTATTGGTTAAAGCTTGCGTTGAAGAATGACTCAACTTTCAGAAAACAAGTTAGAGGTGCATTTCATGACCTCATAATACCTTGACCCTTGTAAAGGTTAAAGAACGATTGAACTTCACCCTTGCTTGTTTTGGAAACACATTAAGAATGATTGGCAACGGCGACAGCGCGAAATTAAAAAAGTCGGATGCGGCGACAGCGTGAAGCTCCAGATTTTGTAGGCAACAACTTAGAAGGGTAATTAAATTGAAACTTTGTTTTTTTTTTTTAATTTTTTAGGTTTTTTCTTTTTTTAAAAAATTACATGTTTAGAAAATATTTTAATTGCGGGTTGAAGAACGATTCAACTGCGATGCCAGTAAAGAATGGTTAAAGACATTTTAATTGCGGGTTAA
>JAMKCH010046672.1:0-23502 GCA_023653785.1 Ophioderma brevispina
ATGGATGAGTGGATGACCCACCAATGTGTGCATTGAACATTGGCGAGTAGGCCTGTTTTACACATGTTGGAAACCTTGTGTTTAGAATGGTCGTTTCGGAATTTTTCAGTAGAGTACCGGTATGTCAACCAAAGTACACCACTTATGAGAAAATAAGGATGATCTTGGTGTCAGCTTCTACGAAGAGTATAGGTCAGAACCGTTTCTGTCCATGGCGCTCTCTTGAATCTTGACACAGCAATCACTGGTGATTTGCCAATAGAGTTTAGCATTATTACCCTACCAAATATCCACTCTTTATTTAAAATTAACCATTTTCGGATTTTTCTGAATGTTCCATCATAATAAAATTCACATATGCTATTGCTGATGATAATATTTCTAAAATTACAGCTTCTACGAAGAAAATCCCCATGAGCACTTTCCTCGCGACGACGTGAGTTATATCATGTCCTATGCGTTAAACACAGAGTACGGGTGAAAGGTCATTAGCTATTGACTGCCACTGTGTGCACAGTGAATATAGGGAAAATGGACAGTAAACTGCAAGATGAACAAAACTCAAATTTCAAGTCAATGGAGAATGAGAGTTTTCAAGTGTTAACTGCGATGAATATCAATGATTTCTTCGCATTTGTACTGAATCTGGAAGAGATATAAACCGAGGATATCTAAAAGAAGAAACAACATAGTGTATCAAATAATTGTTCTTGAAATGCTGCTGACAATGACCTGGGATATGTTCAATGATCCCAGTTCAAAGTTTACTAGTTCCAAATGCGTGTTCAAAGTTACAGTTGAATGGAACGTTTCTGACATTATCGTAATATCGAAAATTGCTTGTGAAAAATGAAGCAGATATGAAAAATAGTCTACACCTGCCCATTTTCTTTCATTCCAATGGAGTTTACACAGTAAACCACATTTGTGCAGATGAAAAGAGAGAACCTTAATTATATTGGAACAAATTATTTCTTCCTAAAAGTGGTTTATTGTGGAATGGGTGATAAAAGTAATAACCAATTTCCTGTCTTTTCTAAACAATAATAATAGAAAGCCTGTAAAAATCGTTTGCATAAAATATTGTCCAAAATGAAATGGATCAGAGATAAACGTTCATAGATAAGCAACATGTTTAAACAAATTGAAAACCCTATTTTGGTATTTAGAGTGCCTTTTGCATAAATATGCCACAAAATCAACGGATGAGATGGAAATCGGATGAAACTTTAACATGTTTTAAAGACCAAATTTGAAACAGAAAAAGTGGTTTGGATAGTTTTTGCAGAACAGATATTCACAAAAAACACTATTCTAAAGACACTTTTATAGTGCTCTTGCCCAGTCCACAACGTTCATCAAGTTCGGTTTCCAAAACATTGTAAACGTATGTATAAAAATGCGTCTTGAGCTGGCAAAGAAATTATTATAATCCTGTCGGTTGTCTAATAGTTCTCAATGGAGTCTTTACTTCAAACATTAATTTCTACCTTTGAATTTGAAGTTACTGAAAAAAATATTAGATTCACACCTATTGAATGTTAAAAGTTTAAAATTAATATCTAATACATTTAATTAATTGCAATCTAGGAATTGTTAGCATTTATTCATTTGAATCTGGTTATCTGCTAATGTACTCTGGAAGCAAAGGTTGGGAAGGATCTTACCATATTCAAACAATATGATGGAACCGAAACCCCAGCTTAACTGTACGAATCCCACTGGAATGGGTAAAAATGGATTTGTTTCAGCATAGATAGTTGAAAACATACAGGATTATGAAAGCATCCACGGCGTCACAGAGAGGGCACAGTTACTGCTTGTATTGTATACTTTTTATGGCGTGAGGAGGATATAGGATGAGTTAATTCAATCCAAAGATACATAAATCTCAAGTTACGTAGCCTTATGTTACTCTTTTGTTGCCTCTCATAAAGAGGAACGCCCCCAATGCCATTTTAAAGCAGAGTGTGTAACAGAAGAGGGTTGTTTGTATGACAAGTTTAATCGCACACGGTTCTGAAACAGCCTGGATGTTGGTTTGTAACACGGCGACGCGGTAGACGGTTAACGATTTTTTGACTGGGATGGATGTAGGCGCTTTCTTAATAATAAATAAGGTTTTAAAGTGTTAAAACAGAGCCCTTCCTATCGCATCCCACCCCCAACGATTTTAATGCTAGAGATTGAATCCTACTCGATGGTATCTTGTACAATTGAACTGTTAAACTTTCCATTTATATCGTGAATTTAACAAGACGAGTTGATTACATTGAACCGTTAAGATATGAAGGTGCGCGGGTTATTTAGTCTGAGCAATACCTTATCCATACTTATAATAGGGGCAATCCCAACTGAAAATGTTTTTACTACCAAAAAAGTATTTTGTCCGTCGTATTGAGATAATATTCCGAGATATTCATAGGAATGGTGTTGAATTTTTTAATCATACTCTTTGGTGGACTGTTAAGTGTTATATGTGTATGTAAGTTTATGTGACTCAATAGGTAAGAACAGTGGAAAGTAGACCCATGTATTACATTACCGTGACACTATTAAAACTCCGAATTGTAGCCATTAACATTCCATTAAGGATATACAGCTTGAAGTCGAAACATGGCCAGGTGACGTTGCTTGTCAACTCCATGTGCCAGACAGTTCATATTTATTGTCAACTTTACTGAACATTTTCATTAGAATTGACCAGACCAATATATGCCGTTCGCTTTTTAAAGTCATTGTTCATGAACAACTCGGTTACGTGCATTGTCATTATTGGAGTAGTAAAGTTTAAGTAAAGCGCTGTCTACATTACCTGCGGTCACGGTGGGTAAAGTTCGCCTCGGTGATTTGCAACGACCAAATTATTGCAATACGATTCATTAGAATTGATATGTTCAAACGTGAACCCTACTGACGTTCCAGATTATTAGGCCACGTCAATTCGGCTTGATTTGCCGCATCAATGTGACTACCACATATTATTGAACTGCCAAACTCTCACGTGCCTCGCTTAAGCTAAACCCACTGTTGAAAAGATAATGATCACATTAATTTTGATTTGCATGGAATTGAAGCATCGCAGTGAGTTGTCTACTACCATTTTTGATTAATCACATACTAACTATTTTAAATTACTTTTAATTTGCGGGAGTTCTTTCCAGATTGCAATTTTATGAAACATCTCAAAAATACGCGTTATGCCTTAATTTACTCTTATTCAAATGCTTTTGTATATTTTTCATATCTTATATTCTTTAAAAGCAATGAATAAGGTTAAAATAGAAGTACAAAATTAGAGGCGCTTATAAAGTCATTCGAAAGAGTAGCATTAAAAGTGTTTAAGTAGCTCTGAATCTGTTAATGAACTAGCGACTATGGATTTTCTGAATTGTGACTGAATTCATAAGATAGCAAAAATGCATATTCATATGCCATGTCATTAATAAGGGGTTCCCCCCAAAAAAAAGTCCCCTAAAATATTCCTTGCATAATTACTTCACTTAGAACTGGATGTTAGAAAATTTTTAAAAGGTTTTGAATTCCATAGGAGCAACTAGGAAATTAACTGTTTTATATATAAATAAACATATGTAAAAATCGCCTTTGTTTACTTTTAAGACATACTGTACCAACATAAAAGGTCATTTTCTAATGGTGTCTATCTATATGAAACCAGTTTATGACAGAAAAATGTAAATTCCTGAATGAAATCTCTCGATGCACCTTTGATTAAGTAAAAAGTTACAAACTCAAGTGGTGGTTACATTTGAGTCGCTCTCTCTATTTAAGATGAGTAAACTACATATATTGGTAAGAACAAATTTTCGTGTGGTAATGATTGATGAATATTTACACTGTGGATGATAGAATTTCCCATAAGCAATGGAATAAGAAATGCTGGTTTGGATTCTGGTACCTTTAAAGATAATGATTCACATTAATTTTGATTTGACATGGAATTGAAGCATCGCAGTGAGTTGTCTACTACCATTCTTGATTAATACCACATCTAATTTTTAAATTGACTTTTTTCCAGATGGATATTTTAGAACATCTCAAAAATACGTCGATATGCTTAATTTCATCTTATTCCATTAAATTTGGTTTCTTATTTGTTGGTGGTTCTCGCTCTCGCGCTAGCACTTACCTATCCGATTCCTGTCCGTAACATGATTTTATGGGGAAAATAAAGTTGAGAAGTTGAAGTTGCTGTGAAACCGCTCGACCGGCTCTGGCATGGGCAAGCCAAAGAAAAGGTTAATTGTGTTAAATCCCATTCGGAATGGATGTGAATGAAAAACAGGTAGCCTCAATTATATGTTTTATATCTCTGGTTTGTATAAGCCAGATTTTATGGCATTTATACTGATTACACCAACTAGGGTTTAATATATGCTTTATGAAGAGAACATATTCAGGTTAAGAATTTTTTGAGAAATGGAGTATTTCTGCTTGCACCAAAAACATTAACTGAGACACCATGTGTAAGAGAGCGGAAGTATACTTGGAGCAAAGGAAAGAAAGCTCATCAACAAGGAGATCAAATAGAGGTTATCAGTAGATATTGAAGAAGAAGCAATAGTAGCTTTTGTTGTCGCATCATATTTGTTTCTTATGAGCGAAGTGAATAAAAAAAACACACATTGTCAGGGTGCTAGATCGCAAACTACGAGTCCGTTGACTTTAGGTTAATTGATAGTGATGTGGCTCTTGCAATTTAGTATACGGATGTAAACTTGTTTGCCATAATTGTAAATGTTAACCGATGTTAACCATACTTCGCCATTAGCACACTGGATGCATTTTTTTGTTGCCGTTAGCTAATATGATGCAATAGCAACAGACCAGGACAATGTAACGAGAGTGATACAATGCAAAGGTTTCCCCGCTATTTTAAGGCCCGTCTAAGACGTATGATTTTCAATCAATTAATCTATTATATTAGATGGATTCATTTGCACAAAAATCTTCGCCTACCCCGAATATAAAACATACTATGTAAATTGAGTGACATTGATTTGAAACAATTAACATAACGTAAGCTTACCACACGAGAGCCCTCCCCCCAGAAAATCAACGGTTTGCCACGCGAAACAAAACGCTGCCTTTAAGCTGCGCGTTTGACTTCCATTACAAAAATCCTTCGCTCAAGAAACGTAGTTCCAGATTGTGATTATTTGAATTCCCTGTGTAAAATAAAACATTGTCAAAGTTCTTTGCAGGTAAAACTCCAGAAAGATTCTTATGTTTTCAATTTCAAAAACCATATCTAAAAGGTCCATTTCATTACGTCAACATTCTTTTGCAGGTAAAACCCCCCCCCCATCTCACAGAAAGTTATTATTTTTTCAAATTCAGTAGCGATAAGAAATTCTTATATTGAAAGTATGTCAGCATGCTTTTATTGTCTTTCATATTACAAGTACAATGAGAGGATTTTGAGGCACCATGTAAGGTGTCATATGAAGTGATTTCATATACATTAGACACTCAAAGATTTCTTACCCTTTTATGTGCGTAAAAATGAAATGTCTTAGAAGTGAAAACAAAGGGACTTTATATGTTTATATTTCAAGATAAAACAGTCCTTTAGTGTGTTACTCCTATAAGAAAATTTCACAATTTTTGTACCAAGAAATAATTCTCAAGCTTAATCCTTTAGATGGGCACAGATGGGGACTATTTTGATAGATAGCAACACTAGCGTATATCAGAATGTACATTTTTGACGAGACGCCTGCTATGTGAAATCTCTTGTTGCCACTTTAAGTCCACTTCTTTTTCAGATATCTAAGTTGCTTCACCTGGTCATGTATATATTCCTACATTAATGGGCTTGATCTAACAACTATAGTATGAATTACTTAGAGAATAATGCGTAGAAATCCACATAAGATAAGTTATGTGTCCACTCCATACTGGTGTTGATGGACAATTAGACCCAATTATTAATATTAAAATATTACAAGTAAACTAAATTTGTACTGGTATTGATTTTACCAGCTTTTTGTATGTCTAGTCCTAAACAAAAAGTTAATGGGCAAAAAGTGAAGTCGAAACGAATTCAAAGCGTCAGCCAAAAATAATAAAACATGAAATATACATCAATAAAAATAAAGAAGGACAATTGAGTCTGAATGATGTCGTACTTGTCGACCTACATCATACTCTTTGTTATTTACTTTTGTAAATGGAAGCCAAGGTTAAATTAAGCACCATTGAAATTAGCTATAGCATTTCCGCCTCTGACACGGAAGGGAAAGATTAATAATATCCATCCTTGGTCTACCTGGAGCACTAAGTAGTTAAAATTCAACTAAATACATTGTATCTGTAAATATATGCCGTTTCTGATGCTATCCGCTAGGAAAGCGATGGACCCCTTCGGACCTAACACCTAGATATAGATCTATTCTCCTCTACCACCCAGAACTTGGAGAGCTCAGTTTGGTTAGAGCGCCGGCAGTAATACGGAGGTCGTTCGTTTCGAATCCGGCCAAGTGGACATATGGGTTTTTCAACACTTGTGTTCGCGGCTATCTCCAGGGAAATATTAATAAATATCCATCTTTATCTACCTGGAGACTTATAGTCAACATTAAACTTGGACGCATATCTGACCGAATATTTGAGCGAATATTGGCACAAACGCACGATCAAATCTTGCATGCAAGATTCAATCCCGGGTTGACTTGGTCGGTGGAAGTGCGTGGTCAGTCTTAATTATTTTTAGTATTAATCTCTTGGTAATTTAGCGTATTTGTAATTTACTCCATGCATCATCCAATGGGCAAACGATGATCCTTACATGTTTATATTAGAGTGTGAACAATCAAAACCGATTCGGAGTTCATTTAGAGTGCACCATAATTTTATCAACGAATCATGATTGTGAGTTCGTGAATGGAGACCATCTGTCTCCACTCCTAACCAAAAGGTGCTAAGTACAAACCAAACCGTCTGAACCACAATCCAATTATTGAATATCCACTGTCATATCATAATGGAATTTACATAATGTAAGATCGTAGATACATATTTCCAATTAAGATAAGTTGTTTTGGGACTCAATGAGCTTAAGTAGATTCCCTTGTCGGACAAGCGGGATTCTATATTCTCTCTAGAAACTTTCCCTCTGAATGATAAAGGCTTTTGAATTGTTCCTTAACATTCTTCCATTTGGATTGACTTTATTGGCACTGGATTCAATGGCGCTCACAAAAAAATTTGCTTCCATTTGCCAATTCCATTTTTCATCTTCTGTGTCCATAGAATTCTTTGGACATTTTGAATATGGCCAACGGAGAATACGATCGCCACTGTTATCATACACCTGGCGTAAACAAGAGAGGCCCTATAGGTGTCATGCCAAAGTATGACTTTTAATGTTGGTGTGCATGTAATCAAGTGCTCAAGCTGAGTTGTTAGTGAGCTCATGAACGGTCAACAGGTCTGTTAAACAGCAGGGTACTCACATATAAACTATTTCCACATAAATCCATATCTTGTATTCACCGCGAATGACATGATCTTCTTGTTCGGAATGACTTTGAAGTTTAGCACATATCATATCATATAAAGGTTATCTTAATGTCACCTTTAAACGTGATCTGGCAACTACGGATTTTTCAGGAGGCGAATTTGAGAGTGCTTGAAACTTAAGGCCCGATCATAAGGCAGAAATTTTCAGCATGTTTCCGAATAGAAATTGTTTACCCCCAGAAAAAAAATGACCGTGACGCAAATGGCTTTCTGTCAGCGATTGGAGAGGATCGCGACATTTATTTCAATTGCAAATATAGGAATTCAGCCATATTAGCACGTCGGCACGATGATTTGCAGCGGATATTTGCCAAAAGCCTATAGTGAACATACCCTTCCCCGCAAATAGATCAGTGAGTCCATACACAATTAATGCCCATAGTGAAAATACCCTCCCCTGATAAACAGGGCGTCCAAAATGTGCAACTGGAATTAGAATACAAGGGCCCCAGAGTGAAAATACCCTCCCCTGAATAGCAAGGGAGCCAAAATGCATTAGGTAAAAGCACAAAGCAAGGCCGCGGATAGTTATTAGAAAAATTCAAATGGCAATTATATTGTTGGAAGCGATGCTACTCCCAGGTATCCACAGGTGATGAACCTGAAAAGCATGTATAGTCAAGCGGAAGCATGTGCATGCAGAATTATATGGCTGAAAACTACAAGATTCTCATTTCATAATTTCTACTAACTATTTCATGGTGCTCCAGGCACATGCCCAATCTCAAATTTCAGCAGGTGAATGGACCTGAAAGACAAAGTGCAATAGATATATTAATCATGTCAAATCAAATAATTTATTAATTTTAAAAAAAAAATTCTGCCTTTTTTTTTTTTAAGATTTTTTAGTTTTTTTAGCAAAATGATTTTTTTTTTTTTCATGAAGCATAAAACTTGACCTCAAATAATGAATGGGAAATCATTAAAGGGAACCTGTATCCAAATAACTAAACAATATACGCTATTACAACAATTATTGAACACATATGGAGTGTTTTCATTGGAAAACGGAATACACTAACCCATAACACGAATTAAAGCATTTTGTCTGACCAATGCTTAATTTGAAAAATTCGCGCTAACTGTATATGGGATAGGTATTTGTGTTATGGCCGGATACGGACAGCACAGTAGCGTCATGCCTCTTCACACATGATGATTTCGTAATGGAATTTCTATGTCCATGTATTACCTAAACGTGCCGGTCGTATCGCATAAATAACACGTTATCATAGCGCGATTTAACTAGCAATAGCAAGACTAGATGGTTTAATTCATCGTGGGTGTTATAATTTCCGTTTTTCTATGAAACACTCGATATGTGGTCAATAATTATTATTATAGTGTATTTTTTTTTTTTTTTTTTTTTTTTTTTTTTTTTAAAAAAAAACACCCTTATAAATATAAAATTACCAAACATTTAAAGCTATAAAACCTTGCACGTTACAGAAAATAAAAAATACCAAAAAGGGATCCCAATGCACACGCTAATGAAAAAGCTGAGTACCAAAACTACAGGGCGCGTGGTGGGAGGGAAGAAGAAAAAATAATGCTATATCTTTCTCACTGCGCTAGTGTTCTGAGTCAATGAAGGGGGAGAGTATTTCCTTGAATTCATGGTGTGCACGAGCACAAAGAGGCGTGCACGCGATTGGCTCACGGAAATGTACACAGTGACAAAAGACGGCCCGCGATTGGCGGTAACGCTGAGTAGTAACAGGATGCATATCAATACCTAAACCAAATATTTTGCAGGGTTAAAATATGTTTTCTCTCGTAAAACGAAATAACAACTTATTACCCCCAGACAAAATAAAGGCACCGTGACGCAGGAATGCCTTTCTGTCAGCGATTGGAGAGGATCGCGAATTATTTCAATTGCAAATATAGGAATTCAGCCATATAAAGCAAGTCGCACGGATGAATTTGCACGGATATGTTGCCAAAAGCCTAGATTGGAAAAAATTACCATTCCCCGCAATTTTACAGGGGGCCAACAAAATTAATGGCCAGAGTGAAAATACCCTCCCCTGATAAAAAGGGAGCCAAAATATGCAATGGAATTAGAATTAAAAAGCCAGAGTGAAAATACCCTACCCTGAATAGCCAGGGAGCCAAAATGCATATGGTAAAGCACAAAGAAAGCGGCGACATGCACAATCTCAAAATTGCAGGCAGGTGAGATGGACTGAAAGACTAAAGGCAATAGATATATAATACAGTGCAATCAAAAAAGTATTAAAGGTTAAGTATTCTGACCAAACAAGTTGCTTATCCAGAACATAGAAGCAACTTGAAATTAACCCCCTCCCACTTCCCCTCCCCACAAATACAAAGACTAAAATATCAGAGAATATGCTGATACGAGAATTGGGTGGCTTGTCAGTGAAATACAGTGAGTGCATTGAAAGAGTTGGCCTGAACAATGAACAAGCCAAAATCTGAAAGATGAGTGCAATCGTACCTGAAAATCGGAATTGCCTTTAAATTGTGCGTGACGTACGATTGAAAATATGAGCGTGTGTGACCACATGAAGCATTATCCACAATTCTGTCTGCATACCTGACTGTGAGGCCAATTTATGAATGCCTTAGCTGAATCTAAGACCGCCCCTTTCGAGACCTCATCAGCATAGGCCAAACTTTCAGAATGTCGGACCATATGAGCCTAGTGTTAGGCAGAAGCTGGTGTATGCCTAACAAGTTCTCTCTTACTAGTGCTAATTTTCCCAAGTGGGCTCTTAAGGTATCATTTGTCCCTACATGTAATGGTTGTTGGAGTTCACTGCGTTGCAAACGTCTGGTCAGGGCGATTTACAAGCCGCGCATCTTGCTCCGGATGAGACAATGCCAAGGTGTGGTTTGACCTCCGCCATGCAACTGAGCGCAAGTCTACCGGCATGCGTAATGATGGAGTCACCAACAACCCATGTACGCATACTTGTATCTGAAAGATAATGAACGCATATGAGTAAGGTGTTCAACATAGTAATTACAACATAACAAAATTAACACATTCTAAACTCTATGTACGCCTGAACTGTGTAATTGTTACGAGAAAAAGAGCGAATATGTGCAACATTTTAGAGAGGTGATTACCTGTAATGAAAGTACAAGATAACATTCTCCAACTTAACGATAAGCAATAAATCGCATCTTAGTAGAAGGCGATGAGCCGCTAATAGTATGAGCAGGTGACTACCTGGAAAGGAAAAACTATTAAATATTAAATGTGTGACAACTAGAATCTTACAAGAGATTAATTATGGCACAAGGCGATGTAAGCTGCACTGCTGACGACTTCCATCTACCCACCTCATAATTTCGTCTTCTGAAATACCACATAAAGAAGCTGCGTAGCGCCCCTATCACCGAGCTATTCGAGCTGAAATGGTAAGGAGATAAACACAACAATTTGACTGCTTCTTTGAAAAACATTCGATGGAAATGGATAAGCAGTTTTAGGGTCCCCGTTAAAATGAATAAACAGTGGGCCCATACCCTTTGTACGAACCACTAAAAATCCAAATCCCCTGAACTGGCAAACCATTTGGATACCTGAAGCGCAAATTTCCTTGTACCAGAACCCCTCTGATCAGTTTTAGAAACCGACCTGGAATATTCCAGAAGACTATTGGCTGGAAATGAAACGAGGTCGCACAAAGACAAAAGTTATCCTGGTACGGCTGCTTTTGTATGCAAGTGAATTCCCTAACACCGAGAAAGCCAAAAAAGGCCAATAACAAGGCTGCCCTAAATAAATGAAATTCAGATTAGATGACGTAATTGAATGGCAAACCCAAAACCAGCCACGTAAGTTATGGGCGTGATGGGAAGTTTTCATCAACATCTTTCACCTACTGCAGCCTTCTTCCAATTCGTAACAATAAAACTTTCAGTTCTGTATTGGTGTTATGACGTCTCGTGGAAGCTAAGGTCAGAATACCTTCAAACACAATAAAATGATCCTGTGCACAAGTGGATCTAATTTTATATAATAAAAACACGATTTAATGATTGTAATGGTTCAAGAATTTGGTATGTCCAAAAACATTGTATAATCAAAATTACACATTACACACAACTTTATAACTGATACTTAATGTTCGAAAGAGGGCATTGCAGTTCAACGATGATAGGTCCTCTCAGCGAAGATCCAACATGACAGCGCACCGTCATACAAAACTCTCAGGTAATATATTCCAAGGGAATCTTCTCAGTCCTGAAATTAATTTTGTCCAGCAGTTCAAGAGACAAGGTTACATAAGTCCCTCGACGACATAATCCACAGTATATCAGGCCGCTAATTAATCACCCCGATTTCTATCTGTCCACAATTTGGAATCATCATTTGGATTTCCCAGAAATTCGGCTTGAAAAACGACAGTAGAATAATACAGCACTCTGCTCACATGGAATTAAAATATAATACTCTGGCACTGTGTGGAGCTCAAAATTGTCAGAGATAACCTAACAATTTGACTGCTTCTTTGAACATTCTATTGAAATGATAAGAGTAAGGGCTCCCCGAAAATGATAAACAGTGGCCATCCCGCTTTGGTACGAACCACTAAAAAATCCAAAATCCCTGAACTGGGCAAAACATTTGGATCACTGAAGCGCAAATTTTTACCCTTGTTACCAGAAAACCCTGATCAGTTTTAGGAATACGACCTGAAATTCCAGGAGCTATTGGGAATGGAAACGATGTCGCACAAAGACAAAGTTCTCCTGGTAACGGCAGCTTTTTATGACAAGTTGAATCACTAACCCGAGAAAAGCAACAAGGCCAATAACAGGACTGCCCTAAAGAAGATGAAATTTCATTTAGATTGACGTAATTGATGCAACCAAAACCAGCCACCGTAAAAATATGTGAGGCGTGATGACGGGAAGTTCTTTACATCACCATCTTTCACCTACTGAGCCTCTTCCAATTTCTTACAATAAACTTTCAGTATGTATGTGTTATGACAGTCTCGTGGGACGATAAGGGCAGAAATACCTTTCAACAAAAATAAATGGAGCATGTGCAAAAGTGATCTGAAATTTTATATATAAAACAGATTAATGATTTGTAATTGGTTCAAGGGAATTTGGTATGTCCAAAAAAAATATATAATCAAAAATTACACAATTACACACATTATACTGATACGTAATGTTCGAAAGAGGCATTGCCGTCAACGATGTGATGTTCCGATCTCAGCGAAGACTCCAACAATGACAGCGCACAAGTTCATACAAAACTCCTCAGTAATATATTCCAATGGGAATCTTCTCAGTCCTGAAAGATAATTGTCCAGCAGTTCAAGAAGTCAAGACGGCAAGGTTAAATTAAGTCCCTCGGAATAATCCACAGTATATCAGTCCAATATAATCACCCCGGATTTCTATCTGTACACAATTGGGCATCCTCTTGTGATTCCCAGCACTTCGGCTTCAAAGACGAAGGTAGAATTAGACAGCCACCTGCTCACATGGAATTAAAATATAATAATCCTGGCACTGTGTGGAGCTCAAATTACCTATTTAGATAAAACTAGCTATCTTCTAGCTACTTGTTAGTAGCGGATGCTGGCAGAGAGTCCTTCAAGTGATATTTAAACTACTCAGAAATAGATTCCCCTTTCTAACAATATCATCACATCATTCTGCATGCATAACACATACTTACACTAGAGACCCAATCGGAATTCATCACCCGAATTACATCATCATATATATAACTTTGTGGGGGAATTTCCCTAGGTGCGTGCAGTTTTGACCTCAAAACCTAAACAAGTTTCTAAGTTTAGCACCCTTGGTATTCCCACTTCCCCTATTGGGCAATCTAAACAGGTGCAACTTATCAAAGCAAACCTTCGGGGTATTCCCCTTTCTCTCTTTTATAGTAAAAACAAGTGCTTTTCCGTGAGAAATCTTTCTCAAGAAATTGAAAAAATAATGATTTTTAAAAGTTATTTAATCAGGAAAAATGGAGGCTATATACATTGGCCAAACATTAACTTATGGACAAATGCTAGGGCCGAACCGAAATGTGATTGATTAGACGATGGAGCCCTGCCTGACAATGATAAAAAAGAAATGTATGACTTAAATCATTCACTGAAATTGGCCAAGATTGTGGGCAAATTGAATGGTTACTAATTCAATAAAAGACCTCAACAGATTCTTGTAGGATGACCAAGTTGATGGAGCTAGAGAAAGCAAATATTAACAAGGCTTAGGTTTTACTCTCATTTTCTAGAGCCTCCACAGAAATTCTGGAACTGGAGTAGTTCCTACTTTCTCTGCATCTGGAGCTATCTCTCTGCCAATCGCCCCTCCTGGAATCGAGAAACGCGCATCTGCCAATATTTTATCATGCCTTGGTATCTGCTTAGCACAAAAGTGGCCCCATAAAACTTTTCAGCAGACATTGAAAAACAAGAAATCTAAAGCAATTTTCATGATGTGAGGGCACTAGATGGTTGTTCTTGACAATAGATTACAGCTGAAATATTGTTGTTGACATAAATGAAAACGATGCGTTTCCCTTTTAATTGATTACCCCACAAAGCAACAGACACCCAAATGGGAACATCTCAAGCAAAGCTATCGATTTTCCATTCTTTACTTCTCTAGGCCAATCGACCCTGGAACCATTTGCCCCCTAAAGTACCCCCCCCCCCAAACCCGATACTACACTGGCATCTGATGCACATCTGTAATCTTCGTCGCCTACCCATATCTGATCGGGAATAATGGATGTTCCATTAGTTTATTTAAAAACACACCACATTTCTAAATCACACTTAGACTCACGAGATAAAAAGATCCTTTGTTTTGGACTTTTTAACGCCCACATGTCAAATTCAATTAGGCGTTGGGTTTTTCCTCAGAAAAGGTCGGCCAGGTGATACGGCCTTACAAACAAAGGAAAGAGCACCACTGACGACTGTTAGTTCTCTCAAGGTGACATGTTCAGCAGATAACAGAGATTCCCTTTTCCTTAATTTGACCAAACTTGCATGTGGAAATAGCAATAATCTGCTTAAACTGAGTTCTATTAAAGGCCCAAATAAACCTTCATGCCTAATAATTGGAAGTTATCTGGATGTACAAGTAGTGAAATCTGAACGCGGACTCGATATCCGCTTTAGCCATGTGCACCCCTTTCCAACTGTACAAAACCAACTGAACTGCCAATCAAAACTATTATATTTACCTCGCTTACTTTGGGATCGATTCCATATTCACTGACTCCCCCTCAGGTTCAGACTTTGGAAACAAGCCTATTGGTAAGATAATCAATTACCAATAGGTCGATGAGGAAAGGGCCTGCAATGCGCTTTAAGTTAATTTAAATGCCTGTTGATAACTTCTCATTGACCTCTGCGGGGCTTTGCAATACCGAATGTAAACATTGGGTGCACCCTAAGCCACTCTACTTCACGAAAATCCAGTTAAAAACCAAACGTAAAACCCTCGCTCAAAATGATTGCAGCAGTTATCTGGAGTAAATCTGTAACAGAGGATTAATGCATCCAATTTTATTGGCGAAGGATATTTACAAACCGTGCAAACATGTGAACATGTGATTTAGGACCAAGCATGGCACTGTGAAAAAGAGCTAGTTGGGCTTTTTGCAACTGTTTGCCCATGGAACATTCATTGCATTGATGACTGTGGGAGTACAAAACTACCCCTTGCGTGGTGGCAAGTCCTCTGTTGAAGTCGAAACAAACTAGTTGAACTTCCTACCAGTTGTCGACACCATTCAACTTTGTGGATCGCTAGGGGAATGGGCACGAAACCCCTGGTTGGCGGCCCTGGGGCGAAATCTATTGAAAGTGCCTGGCCTGAACATTTGCCTTGAAAACATGTACCAAGGGACACGTTCCCCGTCAATCATGGCCCAAGAACGGAAAGGCGATCTGCATGCGTATGAGGAATGTTGATCATAAGATATCCACCCCAACCCCCAAAGTGTTGAAGTGCAGTCCTAACAGTGTGCATATACTTAAAATCTCCAGGGTACGATTTGGATGAGTTCCAAGTACACAGTGCATAACTAGAAATGCATCGTCCAGTGCATGAAATGAGGTAAACCCATTGCTCTTGTATTTTTGCAAACAAGTTGCCGGTGGATTAACTGACCAAGGGCACAGTTGTTTCAAGCTGTTTGCATATATGGTTCTTTGTCTCTAATAAATTGCCAAATCGACTACTCCCCTTAACTATCTGATTTTAATGTTTGTGTACACCCAAGACTTAAGGGATTGAGAGTAAGAGGTGTGAAACCAAGCTGGAGTTTTGACTAGAATATTTAAATTTGAAGTGAATGGCCATTTGGCCGGGAAACACGAATTAAAAAAACCGCCCAAATGACAATAGGGCCATTACAACATGTAACCTGTGGATTTAGAGGGATGACATTGACTATTTTCCCTGACTGACCAAACAAATTGTTTGCATTGATGATTATTGACAAGATTTTGGCTCAGATTAACACCACCTGTATTAACACTAGTACTATCAAAATTACCTTGAAGCAATCGAATCTGCAGGACTTGAGGCTAACTGTTGAGGTTGGCACAAAACGTCCTCCCTTGAGCTTGTTGTTGAAACTGTTGAACCTCAAGCTGACCAAACTGATTGTGTTGCAGTCCCTGAACTGGGGCCCGTTGCTGAGCTTGGAAGCTGTTGAAAAGGAGGTGAGTTTGACCTTGTCGGATCGTCTAAATTTATTCCCATCACCCTGAATCGGCTGCTGCTGTACACCTTGGGCTGATTGCGCCTGTACTGGTTTCTGGATTGGTAAATAACCTTTGTTGTTGGTGACAAGCTTGTTGATCGACCGTTTTGCGGTATTTTGATTATCGGGAATCTTGCTGAACTGTACTTGGTTGAGGTGCATCTTGTTGTACGTTCGTGGGGTTGTTGTGTTGATCACGCACCTTCAACTTGTGAGCTTGCACCCCTCCCCATGCCGTCATTAGTACTCGTTGAGCAGGTTCTGATCAAACTCCAAGAATGTAGTAACTCCTCCCACAGGCTCTAGCTGAGCACTAGTTTGTCTGGTAGTGCTTGGTGTTGGTCTCGTTGTAGTTCCGCTACCGGATGTACTAGGACGATCTTGCGATTGAATTCTTGATTTCTCAACCCGTTGAAGGTTCTTCGTGTTTTTTTGTGGCGACCATTGTCACATTTTTTTGGAACAAAAACACCGCAGAAGAAAACTGTCCAAAATTAGCGAGCTTGTATGTAGAAGCAATCGTACCGCAACCTAGTGACGATGTAAAACAACGATGTGACTTACGCTGAAAACGCAACAAGTCAACCGAACAACGGCTCCTCTGAGATTAGAAAAAGGGGGAAAAAATAATTGCGATCTTTCTCCACGCGAGATGCTGACAATGAATGACACTTTCCTGAATCATGGGGTCGCCGAGCAAAAGAGCTGCACGCGATTGGCTCACCGAAAATGACACAGTGGACAAAAAGGACGCGACCTGAGGATTGGCGGGTAACGCTGAGTCACAGGATGCAATCAATAGCCTTAACCAATATTTTCAGGGTTAAACTAGTTTTCTCTCGATAAACGAAATAAACTTTATTACACTGGTGGTTTAAATAGAAATAGCAAGATTATTAATTTTGACCATTAGGTTTGATTCCTGCGTTTGTTAGAAGTTATTAAACAAAAAGTGTCAGCAAAGGAAGGCGTAATGTATTTCACCCGTTCAGGTTATAGCCAATAAAACCATTTTCGTTTAGTTGAGATAATGAATTAACAACATCAGAAATATTAAAAAGGTTAAGGGATCGCTTGAAATGCCGGTCGTCTTTGTCCCCAGCCTTAATGAAAATGAAAATCCAACTAGGGGCTTTAATTATTAGAGCAACCAATTTCAAGGTCACCAGTAGCAAGGAAGCTAGTAAACAGAGTAAGGTATGTTGGGTGTAGCTGGAGTTGCCCTAGAAAATCATATCTACTGGTTCGTCAGGACCGGAAAGCGGAGGTTGGTCGGTGCAGTCAGAATTTTCCAAAGGTCACGTGGACGAATAAGGTCCATTATGAACGGCTGGCTATGATTATCCGTTGGTAAAAATATGGGAAACCAATTAAGGTCATCAATGATCACTGGTTTAGGTGTGCCATATTTGTCGTGTAATATTGATTTGCAATTTGGATACCGAAGAACAGATATGTCGTTTCTTGGCCCATGTAACTTTGTCCTGCCAAACTAAAAAGGTTTTTGGTATAGAATAAGTTTCCCGGGTGTGACGGTGATTACCTCTTTTGGTTTGAATCGTTTTTTTACGTATTGGTGGAGTCTTAAGAGTTTGGCATGAAGTGTTCTTGTCTTGCCGGCCTGGCAAGTTGTAAGTTAAATCTTTTGTCCTGCAAAGGTGTTGTACGATTTATCGTTATTGTGTTCTCTACTTGATATGAGAGCCTGGCACTTGCACATAACACCACATCAAGTACCGTGGGAAACAAAACTGCGGTTTGGATGGTAGACGCAATAATGCATGTTGCCCAAAGCTATCAATACTGTGAAAATAAAGTGTTAACCACTAAAATAACGGCGGTTTTTTGGTTATATTTGGGAATGAAATGGATTCGAGGGCTCAAATTTCAGACCGACAAGGAGAAAATACGGCCTTTCATCTGATATCAAAATCGATACTATTCCGGATAATCAAAATCAGGGGGATCCCAAAGCGATCTGAACACGCCCCCCCCTTTAAGTTCTTTGAGTCCGCTAAATTAATGCCGTTGATAGGATGTTGGCTCTTGAGCATTTTATAATATCAATAACATGTTTGGCAATTGTAAAATGTTTATACACCCATACTATACCTCACACATAGCACATTGTTGCATATTTGTCGCATTGACTAATAGAAGAAAGACCTTATAATAATAACATAACCGCGGGAACAAGTAAATAAAGTAATAATTTAAATTCATACTTTAAGTGTGTTAAGATGTCCGGATTGTCAATATTTCATCTATTATAGATGGAATCATTGCACAAAGTCTATGTTTGCTATGCAAACAAAGTGCACTATTGCAGCGGTGTTGAGTACGTCATATGACGTACTCTTAAAATATACTGTAACAATTGAGGTGACTTGATTGTTCGGGAACCTAAGACATAAAACTAAAACATGCCACACGATGGGAAAATAAACCTAAACGCCTTTGCACAAAACTGCCTTAGTGTATGTTGCTTCTACAATTGAAAAATTAAAACCTTTCGACGAGGAGAGTTCCCAAATGTGATGTGTATATTGCCGCGTATAAGTAAACACAAGGGTGTCAAGTTCTGCAAATAAAACTATGTAAAGTTCGCTCTTTTACAATTTCGAGTGCTATGAGAAAGTCTTATTGTTCAATTCACTAATGCTTTATTATAAACACATGCCCTTACACATGATTATTAAAAGTTGGAGTCATCCTCGATGTCAGTGGTAATGGTAGAAATTTGGCTGTGGTAATGCTTGTGATTTTTCAACTCTGATATATTATTTCTAATTTAGTTGTGAAAGATTTCATTAAGTAGAACTTCCACTAGCATAGTAATAATTGTAAGATTATGCTATGTACAATACATGTGTTTATGACAAGGGGGGCGATACGACACTATAAGGGACTCTATCAAAGGGGTCAAAACCATTTTCAAAATTGTAGGAACAGCTTAAAAGGGAAGGATAAGTCTGAAGAATTGTTCTATTTATTGTTTACAAGAAAAAATTGACAGAAAAGGAAGAAAAACTAGACAGTATCAAGATATGAAACTCCATTTCAATCATGTGTTGACAGTAAGGGTCCGTTACGGACACTAATGACTGAGAATATCCTTTTGTCAAATTTTTATCCAATAGATGGACTTTTGTTCTTATAACTTGTAAGGTTTGTACCTAACCGATACCGGTTTACAGACACGCTGATAGATGAATATGATTTTGATGATTGTTTGATTTTGTATGATTTAGCGAATCACGATAATGACTTTACTCGAGATTGATCGATCTAGCGGAATAAAATACATTTGTTTTGGGTCTTTATTAGTTTCAGGTACCGTATCTGTTAATAGCCCTGAACCAAAATATTTACTCATGGGTCCTACAAGTAAAGGCAATAATCTCTAATCGAGAACTAAAAATTGTAGCTGAAAGATGTATTGATCGGTGACCGAAATCAGGTTATGTAACCTATCTCAATATCCAAGATAGTGTTACAAACTGTTGACTATTTCCTTTGGTAAAGTCAAGACTAAGGTAGATGTGGGAGAATGAAGCAATTTAAAATTAACCATATTTTTGCCCCTTGTGATAACTAAACACTCATCAAATCTCATTGTTACCATTCCATTCAATCTGCCTAGTCATCACCTGAGTGCATCACTTTGTCCCAAGACATGAGACAAGAATGGTTTCTCACGGTAAAAGGAAGGAATGCGGTTATTTAAACAATAATCTGATCATGGAGCTGAAGCAATGCAAATCAATTTCCGAGATAACTGATGATGAATATTTGATTCGATATTGAGCGCATGTGATTAATATTCGCCAAAAATGCCACCAAATTTTGTAGTGCAAGGTTCAACCCCGGTTGACTTGGTCCTGAAATATCAAGTGCGCTGTCAGGTCTTGATTGGTTTGAATAATATTCGGCAATGGCCGTATGGTAGCTCCACGCATCATTAAAAGGTGATGGAAGATGGGATCCTTAAATGATAAGAATATGAACAATTTAAAGGCTATATTATTTAGGAGTGGGCCATTATTGTGTTCAATATTGCGAGATTCATGAATGTTAGTAGTATCGTCGGCAAACATATCTAACCAAACGGAATTACCTAAAACCTGAGATGAGGTTATTCTGTCTCGCTAAAACTTTCGTTTGAATATATCTGTCGTCTCTATAACTGTTTGTGTTTTTTCTGGATCCGGAAAATATTGGCATTCTGTATAGCACGCTTACATGTGTAGCCATGGTTCCGTGGCTTAAACGATGTCAAGGTTGATAAGCTGATTCTCAAGTGACACTGATGCGGGAAGAATAATAGAATGTTACGCTGCCTAGGGCATAAGGTGGAGGGTAATTGTAATACTATTATAGCTGGTTTGAACATATTAATATTTGTGGAATTCCGAAAAATTTAATACGATTTGTTCGTGGAAAGATCAAAACATTATTGTAGATTTGTAGAAAAAAAAGGGGCTAGAAATCCTTAATAATTAAATATGCCTTAAAGGTAATTGTTGTTTATTTTCTATCTGGTAAATTTCAAGTGTAATACGATTTGTTCAGATCTAAACGTGTTGGTAAAGTAGTAGTTGTAAAATAAAGTAATAAAACGTAAGTATGTAGTGTGTTGTTTTGTTGTGATTGTTGCATGTAGTGGTAGAAATACTATTAAAGAATACTAGTAGCAGCAAAAAGGGAGAAGCAACATTCAGCAAAAACAAATAGTAGTACCTTGTAGTAGACGCAGAAGAATACTCGTAGTAGTGCTTGGTTTGGCATCATAGTTGTTGTTTTTGAAAAAAAAAACAAAGCGCAGAAGTTCAAAGTCAATGATAGTTTTTCAAGTGTTAATCGCACACGTAAAGCTATGAATGATCAATTTCCTCGCATTGTTCTCATCTGGAAGATGTCGAAAAGAGGATATCTAAAGAAGAAAAAATACAGGGGTTTATCAAATAATGGTTATTGGAATGCGGCTGACCCTGACCTCGATATGTCAATGAACAGTTCAAAGTTACAATGAACAGTTCAAAAGTTACAGTTAATGACTCGTTCAATTGTTAATTCAACTTGTAAGTTATACATTATACGTAATATTCAATTTAAAAAAATCGCGTGAAAAAAATGAGCCAGTATGAAAAATTGTATAAAAATCTCATTTTTCTTGCATTCCAATAAAGGTTTAAACATAAACAACATTTGTGCATAATGAAAAGAGACCTTACTTATATTGGTCAATTATATCCTTCCTAAAAGGTTGTTATTGTGGACTGGCATTATAAAAGTAATAAAAAAAAAAAAAATCAAAAACATTCTTTCTTTTCAATACAAAATAATAAAATAAAGCCTGTCAACAACTGTTTGCATGAAAAATGAAATGGATACGAGAAAACGTTCTGGATCAACAGCACGTTTAAACAGATTGGAAACAGATTTTGGATGAGAGTCATTTGCATAGATATTGAACAAAATCAACTTCATCAGATTGAAACTTTCATGGGCAATGACAGTTTAAAATAAATTTGAAACATAACGATTTTGAAGGTTTTTTTTTTTTGCATTAAATTATATCTTTAATCATTGCAGTTCAGTTTAAAACTTTATAAATGTTAGTATGAAAAGGCAACAAAAAAAAAAAAAAAAAAAACACTTACAATAAATCTGTTGCTGAGTTCTTCCACTGGAGTCCTCTCCATTTGAGGTATGTCTTCCACAATCGTTTCACTATGCAATGGAATTTGAACTATTGAAGCTAAATAATAGTTGAGTTAGAGAGAATAGCGTTATTGAAAATAGATCTTGTTTTCACCTCTGGACACGGTCGAATTAAAAATTTTGAATCTTTAAAAGTTAAAATCAATAATCGGATACATTTAATTATTGCATTCGTTGCACATGATTGTCATTTAATTCATGAAATGGGTTATCGACAATTTACCTTGTGAAGCAAAGGTCAGAAGAACTTATCACCAAATCAGACAGAATGATAGAAACTAATAAGACCAAGCTGAACTGGGCCCCATCCCATTGGAAATGGGGAAATATGGATCGCATTGAAAATCTATGTGATCTGCCTCATTTTTCACCAGATTTCTACTTTTTTTCAGCATAGATAGTCGAAAAAACAGATTATGAAAGCTCGGACGGCGTGCCTCTCGTAGTTCACAGAGAGGCACAGTTAATGCTAGTTATTGAATTACTTTTATTGCGTAGTGATGATATAGGATGAGTTAATGCCATCCAAAGACACATAAATATCAAGTTACGTAGTTTCTGTTAATGTTTGTTGCTCTCAAAAGAGACGCCCAAATTTGCAATTTAAAAGCAGTTGGTAACAGAAGATGGTTGTATGACAAGTTTAATCGCCACGGTTGTGAGACAACCTGGATGTTTGTTGAACACGGCGAGAGCGGTAGACGGTATACAGATTTGAACTTGGAGGTTGGATGTAGGGCGTTTTCAAAGAAAAAGGTTTAAGTTTAACAGGCACTCCTATAAGCATCACATATAATGCCAGAGAGTTGAAATCAATATCTATGTATCTTGTACAACTGAACTGTTAAAACTTTCCATTTATATCGTGAATAACAAACGGTTGATTACATGAACGTTAAGATATGACGTGGTGCGCGTTGATAGTCCTGGGCAATAAACTCTCCAACTTATATAATTAGGCACTGTCCCAACTGATAAGATGTATAATTACACATCTAAACTATTTTAAATAATTTACTTTTAATTTGGGGATGTTCTTTCCAGATGGAACTTTCTGAACATCCAAAATACGTCGTTATGCTTAATTTCATCTCTATCCAAATGCTTTGTTTATTTTTCATATCTATGATTCTTTAAAAAAGCAATTGAATAAGGTTTTAAATAGAAGTACAAAAATTAGAAGCGCTTATAAAGTTCATTCGAAAGAAGAGTAGCAATTAAAAGGGTTTACGTAGCTCTGAAATCTTGTTAATTGAACTAGCGGACTATGGGATTTTCTGAATTGTGAAATCATAAGATAAGATAGCCAAAAATAAATAGCTATTCAATATTGCCATGTCATATTAATAGGGTTCCCAAAAAATAAGTTCCCCCTAAAAATATTTCTTGCATTAATTAAACTCAATTTAGAAGGATGTTTAGAAAATTTTAAAAGGTTGTGACTTTCCATAAGGAGCAACGAGGAAATTCAACCTGTTTAGATATAAATATAA
>JAMKCH010046673.1:0-11653 GCA_023653785.1 Ophioderma brevispina
AATACTGCGGCCATTATTTAGGGTTATTTTTCTTAGTTAGTAACTTGACTTCCGACGCCGCACTGCTGCGGCAAGTCATATTCTATCGTGTTGATTGCACGGCTTTGTCATGCATTATTGGCCTTTCGTCCGTGCCGACCACCCTGTAAAAAACGACGTAAAGGTCCCTTTACTCACATTACAATATCAAGATATCGCTTAACTCAAGGGATCTTTCTGAGTGGGCCTGTGCTGAGATCCGAAAGAAGCCTTCGTGGCCTTTCATCTCACCCATTTTATAAGAAAGAATTACTGCAGCATTAATTAAAATTAATTATTCGTCGAACCTTCCACACCAGAAAGAATGTTTTTTGGCAGAAATGTTTTTGACCCCTATGTCAAAGGGTCATCTTTTTGACGGTCTTATCATTATACTTTATATATCTGTAGTATAATTGCTCATTTCTGTTTCTAAGCGGATTCATCGTTTATATAACATAAATCTATACAAATACACCTAAAAATACAAAAATAGTTTACTCTTTTAAAAAAATGGACAATAGTATTACGTGTCAAAGAAGCAATGTCCCATGCATTTCACACAAAACCAGCAAAACAACAAGTGAATCAGATACTGTGACTGTGATGAAGTGTGTTGCACTGTTGTGGTCCCTGTCTGACACAAATTTTATACATGGCAGAGTGTCTTAACTATTCCAACCATGTTAAGGCTCCATTGTCATGTTTATAGTCGCTAATATAAGACTTTTTTAAGTTTAAGAGTAAGTTTTAGTTTAAAGTTTTCATTCATGATTTTGAGCATGTCTCATTGTATGTCTACATGGTATATGGTTTGTTCAGGCTGTGGTTCGAGACGTGGCGAACCAGCGCGGGGGGGGGCAGAGGGGGTCGAGAGCCCCCCCCCCCAACCAAAACCCTTGCCCCCCCCCTTCTGCCCCCCAAAATGAACTGACCTTTTGTACAGTGTCCTATGGAGAAGGACCCCAAATTTGCCCCCTCAAAGAAAATCTTGGCACCCCTTTCAGCCCCCCATTTGTAAAGGTCTGGTTACGCCACTGTGTTTCGAAATATCTAGATTAGAAGACTTAAGGTACCAGAAACGGGCGGAAGTTAAACCAAAACATGACCGTTAACCTGTCTGAGCATCCTCAGTGAAGAGAGTTAATCCGATCTGGAGCTTAAGTCTTTGGCAAGTGCAGGCGACTGGCGAGAAACTAAGTTACATATAAAAGTCCATCGTCGAATTTTTCTGCAACGCAGGCCGCCCTAATTTACACTCCTAGAGTTTCTCAATCAAGTATACTGGAATTTGAACTGAAGCCATGCAGCTGGCATTCAGCCTGGTTGGGTCCTGTCCCAGCAGGTAGCTTTTTCACGTAGCGTTGCACGTCGCCCGTACCTACCGCCTACAACGCTACGTACGGCAGTGTAAACCTTTTTATCAAGCCTTTGATTATTTATTCAATTTGTGTGAGCCCGCCCTCTGCTGGACCGCTCAAAAGTTCAGTCGTCATCAAAGCCTTTCGCAAATATTTCCTTTTCTTTGTTACTCATTGATTTTCTGATATTTCTTCCAAAACATAGCGATCCGTTGATTGGTCAATGATGATGTCATCGTTCGCTTAAAATAGTTTCCAGAATACGAGTTTTATTGACTGACAATAACCATTCATTATTGGTTTTTGGTAACCGATGCAAAACAAAGCGAATACAGCCAGGATTCCTGATACACCCACTTCGAGTACATTGATGGGAATGTCAAATGGCGAACACTGCGGTTGCTACTGCAAAAACGGCCCGGTGAAAAAATCATGTGGAATTACGGGCATCGTTGTCACTGTGTTTAGGATCCCGGTGTAGGATTATTCGAACTAGCTACACGTACGATACTGTGCTGATATGACTAGCTTATTGAAGCTACGGCTACGTGTACTATCTTGTACTGATGTGATACCTTTACTATTATACTCCGAGAGTAATATTGTTTGAACTGATTCGAACAATCTGTTGCGTGTGTGCGTGAGGTCGCACTGCTGTAGACAGCGCGTAAACACAAGGATTAAAATAGACACGCGTATGCCCGGTACAGGTTCGCCAAGTCGGTACTGCGTACGCTTAAGTTCAACAATTCTTACGGAGACTATAGTTAATTCAGTCATTGTAGTGAACGATGTTGTTATTGTAGTACACGTAGTTTCCTGGCACGTTCAGCCCTGCCAGGGTTCGGCCTAAAGTTTAGCCTTAATTGTGCAGTATTTGGCAGGTGCCTTGTCAAACTCATGGCAAGTTCCCGAGTAAGTTCATGTCTGCTAGGAGGTGCGTTGTCCCCTACAATTGGGAACTAGACTTCATTTCTGGCCTGAATTTTGGGATGTTCGCCAAACGTCACATTTGCGTGGCGTGATGATACGCGGGTCAGGATTCATTTAATTTAATGTTCAAAATCACTTGTCAATGTGAGTGGCAATTTTGACTGGTCACTGCAGTACAAATATTTGATAAAATGACTGACGTATGCCCTAGTGTAGTCTCATATTCAGTGTGTTTGTGCAGGGAAGGTGGGAATAACTTTTACTGGGGACTTTTATTTCTGCAGATCTGGGCTACAACTAGCCCATCTGCCATCTCACATACCGTACGGACTCACTCGCACTCACAGCTGTCAAGAACTTTGTCGAGTTTTGCTTTGAATCGTATGCTAATTAGGCCGTGCAAAAATCGATATGGTAATTTTGACGGGCGACGTCATCGATATTCTCACGGTCGCACATCCGGGTATTTGCTCCAGTTATTGCACTTACTCCCCAAATCTGGACTGAAACTTTGCATTGGAGTATATGGAGAAATTCTACTCTTTGAAAATTCTTTCACCTTTGACCTGATGGATTAAAATTTTCTTGAAAGGTGATTGAGAGAATATCAAAATGCACAACACATAAGAAGTTGGAATTGATTAGTAAAAGGATTAGGCTGCTGTTCAGATATAATTGAACTTTCCTATTCAACACATTAGTAATCTTTCACTCCAGTATTCAGAGGGAGGGTAAGGAATAGCCTGTTTATGACACGACTGCGACCGTGAGAATTGGCAAGTATCTGAAACGTTGTCATCGATGAAATTGGGCGGTGCTTACGATGATGACATACTTTGATTGACACATTATGCTTGCACAGGGAAATACCAATTTGCCCAAAGACGCCTCGCTCCGCTCGGCCTCACGCCTTCGGCGCTCGACACGCGCCTTTGGCGCGCTCGAGATTGGTGGATACAAATGCGAGGCGTCTTTAACAAAGACTAGGGATTGTATTGAAAAAGCCGGGGTGGGTGCGCAGCGGATTCGATGCGGAATAAGCAAATTCAGAATCAGTACAAAAACGGCAGTTATTGAAAATCTTTACCTTTGATGTAGTCCTAAATTATATTTATACGCACGTTGTTTCCTTGACTAATTTTCCATTCATGGTTCAAATCTGATTTTGAAACGGTGATTCTTAACCGTTAAAAATCCCAATTTAAACATATCAGTCGCCTCACTAGATCAGTAAGTCGCCCTGGATTGTTCCCGGTTTATTTTCTTTAGAATAGGTACGAGCACGCTTATTTTCGCTGAATTACCAATAAATTACGAACGTACACCCGGAAGTGGGAGACGACTGTGTTTAGCTATTAATTTGTTCAAGTTTTCGGTCATTTTGTTCTTTTTAGGGTCAGCATTTCATGGATTTAAGCATGAGCTGCGCACCGTTTGTATTTTAAAAGCGAGCTAGTGGGGTGCTAAGACATCAAAGTTTTCATACTCTGCATGGGATTTTGTGTCATAAAGGACTGTAAGTATACCAAAATTCTTGATTTGGGGACAGTGGGACCCCGCGTGTTTGAAGTGAACGGCAGCTCTGGCTTAAGGAGAGAAGCTAGTAGGGCTATCGCTTAGCGGAAAAAGACAGAGCAACATCGGGCTAGTCCCAGGCTTCACTCATCACTGCTCAAATGAAATCAGTGTTAACGAATTTAACCACGTGCTTTAATATCGGATATAGTGCTTTTACCTTACTCAAAGTCTAGTGATGTCAGTGAGAAATGCAATGCCTGCCAATAGACGCCCAGTGTTAAATTGCGAGCGTTTTCAAAGCACTGGAGTCATGCGCCAGTTAAGGCGGGGCAGAAATATACACGCAAAGCAGGGTCGATTTAGGGAAATATTTAGGAAATAAAAATTCACATGCCACCATTTTGATTTTTACCGGGAAAGTGGCTGAAAAAACAAAATTTTAGATGCACAGGGCCAATTCCATGCAGAGCCATGTAATGCATTGGAATGTAAAACCCTCAAAATCGAGAGCTGACGCCAAAAGGTTCTCGGAACGTATTGACGTTCACTGACTCTGAGGACGGTTAGAGTTGCTTTTCTCAAAATCAAACATATATAGTCTGAGTAATATATTGTTGGACGATTGAACCAATTCGCTGCGGGTGTGCGCTGAAGGTCGCCACTGCTGTATATAGCGCCGTAACACAAAACGATTTTAAAATAAATGCGCGATACGCCAGTGTACAGGTCGCCACAAGTCGTTGTACGCTTAGTTCAAACAATTATTACGGAGAAATATAGTATTACAGGGAAAATTATTAAAAATAATTTGATAAAATGGTCAATGCCATCATGACCAGGCTGGCAATGCAATTGCGGTTAACTCAATTATGCATAGTATGCAGCATATGGACTATATTGATGTGACGCATAACGCCAAAGCCCACTGCCGATGATGGGAGCGGTGGTTCAAAATCAGTTGGTGGGTGGATGAATCCTGCAGAAAATACACAATGTGCTGCGTTAGTACGACCGACTCTATGTAGAGTGTGCGCGACTGCATGCTGCTGACAATTGTACAAAGCAGTTGCATTGCTTGCCGGGAGCGGGTGGTTTAAAATCGCGTATCTACTGCATACGCCCGTATGGCTGCATATTTTGTTGCGAGTGACCCCCGCGGAAAATAGGAAAATATATCATGTTATTTCACATCAGGTGTGGTTACACGCCAGCGACAGTAATTTATCAGGACAGTAATTATAGTGCGCGGGGATGTTTGAGAATAAAAATAAGAGAAATACTTTTCAAGAGTTATAGCAAGGTGCGCAAAAGTATTATAATAAGGCATATCACTTTTCTTATCAATTAATATGGGACACCACCGTATTGGTTGCATTGCATCTGCTTATGTTCCACTGACCCACAAACGGCCGGATTAGATGTGGATCGGATCAATTTATAATCCATTTAAAGGGGTTCCACACAATGGGGTTCCCACAATAAATAGAGCATTGAATTTAGTTCCAATAATTGTAACTTTAGGGCATCATCTTTTAAAATTTGGACATATCTTTGGTGCCATAAGTTAGGGTGTTTCCATAAGGTGACCGAACTCATAGGGTGTCAGAAAAGGTGTCACCTTATGGAAACACCCCATAAGTTACACCTGTTCTGGTTCAGTTCCAATGCCATTTAAGGTTGAGATGTTTTGGGATGTATATTTCCTAAATAAAAAGAAAAAATAATTTTCTTTTGACATAAGCATCTCTAGCACCTCTTATGTACACAACGGCAGCATTTTATACTTACCTGCCACCTGTTTTGATCGAGATCTCGATCACTAGAGCACAGTTAAGTGTAGATTCTGTAGAATAAATGTCTTACAATTTGTAATCGATGCTACAATGGTCCCAAAAAAGTTCATGTCAATATGCACACAGGCTGCCAAATTTGGGCAGCCCAATGTAGACACAACAAGGTGTAAGTTTCACCTGAAAATTTCCATTAAAGTGAATTTTAAATCTGAGAAAAATGGTTTAAACATGATGCAGAAGACTGTCTCAAGAATGCCCACAATATAACGTTTATTGCACATAATGAATATTTAAGCCACCTTGCAGTTGTAAAGTTAGAGCAGAAGCGTCTGTGTATCTTGGCTTAAATGGCACTTTCATACACACAACGCAGCGATGAACAGATAGTCTATGATAACAACAACATACAAAAGTTAGACCATCTAGTCATGATCATCAGGACTAGCGTTGAAGTGACCAGACCGTATCTTATAAATGGGCGGCTGTGAATTGACTTGAAGTAAGGCTCAGTTCAGTCTTTAAACCTTCTTAAGTTGGAAGGTCCTAGGAGGTGATGAGATATTCATTCGGGAAAATTGTTCAAGCAGTTGGGCGAGGAATGAAAAGATAGGTGTTGGAAGAGGACTCCCCCTTGATGGGTTAGCGAGGAAAGTTGGCAATAGTCAATGTCAACGAGGTAGGTAGTGGCACATCTTGCTCGATTGGCTATCCCGTGCAGATAGCGCTTGCATGGGGACGTCAGCACAAATTAGATATAAATGTGCATGTGGGCTGACCAGGCTTTCTATAAGAGTGCAGTTGATTTTTGAAATCTGGGAGATGGTGCGCAGCGTTGGATCGAGAAACTCTCTCAGTCAACTGCGCCAGTTGAGGGATTTAGAGACCCGGACAGGGTAAATTTCAGGCGACCTGCGTTGCAGAAAAATTTGACAATGACTTGATATGTAAATAGTTTCTCAACAGTCGACTGCACTTGCAAAGACTTAAGCTTCCAGATCGTATTAACATTTTTCCACTGAGGATGTCTTACGCAAGTAGTCGCCGGTCATTTCTGGTACCTTCGGACTCTAACCATAAATGCAGTGGCATTTCAAGGGGGTAGATATTTTCGAACAAGTGCGCAGCGAAATATGAATTTGATCGTAGAAGCTATCCATTCAATGCAGTGTACCATTCTTATTTTGCAGTGATGTGCTTTATAATAAATGTCCCATTGGTGCATCTTGTCATAGGTCTGGGTGCAGTCCAAATGTTGTTTCTTTTAGAAGATGGGAGATATTTACTTGAATAATGACCAATGGGTTTTTTTTTGTAGATTGTGTGGAGTCCCTGGCTTTATTGTCCCCCCGGCCCCTTCCCCACCGAAACGAGCAGCGTCTGTCTGTCTGTCGTCCGTCCGTTCGTTCTGTTCGTCCGTGATAAAAATGTTAACCGCCATGTTGATATAATTTATCTGGAGTTCGGTAAAGGCAACAATGGTGTAACTTTGAGTGAACGAATGGGGTTTAACGAGATTCGGTCTTTTCCGACCTTAATTAGATTTTGGGCGTTTAAATATGCTAATTAAGTTTCCCTAATTGCATAATTTATGAAATTATCCTGCAAGGCTGTGTACAAGTTCTGGAGTTCTGTAAGGCGTATAATGATTGTCCCCGCCTGGTGGAAGGAAGCGGGATGAAGATTTCTCGACCTGATTAGATTTTGGGCATATTTGGGCAAATTGAGTATGCAAACTGAGCTATTTATATATGCAAAAATCAGCGTAATTGTCATATTTTTGACACGTACATTGGATCCTCAAAATTCCTGCGCTGCATGTAAACGGCTCTCATGGGCCACATCTTTTTTTATTGTGCAATTTGAAGTCTGTGATATATGCGGCGTAGATATGCAAATGTAGCTATTAATATTGACATAATGCTATATCTCTGAAACGGTCACTTTGGATAGGCACAATCCCTGTCGCTAACAATGGACTACTATTCATGTGAAGGGGGTGGGGTGTTGGGGATTGGAAAATGCGGCTTGTTATGCGCAAATGACCTAATTAAATATGCCGGTAATTGCTGTATCTCTGAACGGTACGTCGGATAGGCCCAAATTCCTTCGCTACTGAGACTACTATGCCATAGAGATGGGTTATGTATTGCGGGTGTTGGTGAGGGGGTGGTGGGGTGTTGGCAGGGTGTTGGGGGAGGGGTGGGGGTGGCAGGGTTTTGGCGAGGGGGTGTTGTGTTGGCAGTGTGTTGGGGAGGGTGGGTGTTGCATGGTGTTTAGGGAGGGGTGTTTGCGAGGTGCTGGGGAGGGGTGAAGGTGTTGGATGGGGTTAGTGTTAGGGGGTTTTGTGGGGTGTTAGGGAGGATGTTGGAGAGTGGGGATGTTGCGGGGTATTGTGTAAGCTAGGCGGAAGCATGTTCCGGGGTGGGGACGTGTTTACGGGTTGGGGTTGGGTGTTGCTGGATTTGGGGTAAGAGGGGATTGTGGTGTTGCAGAGTGGTTTTTGGGAAAGGGGGTGGGTATTTTGGGGTTGGTGGGGTGTTGGGGAGGGGGCGGGTGTTTGGTGGTGGTTTTGGGGGTAATTGTTGCGGTGTGATGGGGAGGGGTGGTGTTTTTGGCAGGGTGTTGGGATGGGGTGGGTGTTGGGGCAGGGGGTAGGTGCATTATCGCCTGTTTATTGATCGCGAATTCGGCGGGGACATATTTGTCACGCTCGCGTAAATCCGAGTTGCGCCTTTATTCTGTCTAGATTCAAGGCTGCCCCACTTCAGATCTGTCAACATCTTTGAACACTGGAAGTATGGCTGTAGTCATTGAAGACAAATCTGGCGGTGGCTCTGTGGGACTTTTGCTAGACTTGAGAATACAGGTATGATTTTCGGGCCACACACTCTCCTTTACGACGAATTGAACCAAGTGATACCATTATTTTTTAAGTGGAATAACGAGGCCAAAAGCTTTTTTCCTAGCATACCTTTAATTCCATTTAAACACCTTTATCATTTAAGGTCATCATTAACAACTAAATTTTTTTTTGAACAACATTTGCGATGCTTGACGCTTTTAAATACAACAAGAAAAGGACTGCCACCACCAGATCACACACATCGACCAACCGTTTAATGCAACGATCATACGCAACGAAACGAGCGTCAATGTTGGCAGGCGCGCACGCAGCCGAACTTATGCAAAAACGCAGAATGACGCGGAGCCGCTTCTTCAACCTAAAAATAACATCAATACTCAATGCGCGTACTACCTGGGTTCAATGGTCAAATGGAACCCGGGCATCAGCAATGAAAGTGCTTACATTTTCACCGATGTTTAAGAATATCTTTTGTAATTTTGTTGGTATGGATCCCAGATGGTTATTCAAGCAGGGGACGGACCAAAGCAAAATAGCAGTGGTTGTAGTAGCTCTGCTACAGCTTGAAAGGTTTACTCTTGATGAGGACCCAGAGTTCTATGTGCTTTGTGGTAATCTGGTTTCTATGCAAATTCCATTTTATTGGGACATCAGTTCAACTCCAAGGTAGGGTTAATTATTGAGTCCTCAAGGAATTGGTTGCCCATCCCAAATACCAATATACACCAAATTGTACACAAAGTATAGGATATCGTTAATATACCCTACAAGTGATAAGACCAAAAGCAACCAAATAAGGACAAAATCAAATATTTTCGCCATCCCCCCCCCCTACTGTCAGTAAGGACACTTACTATAATAATGTAATGAATAGAGATTATATCTTTTAACACTGCTCTTCCTTCCTGTTATGTCGATTTTTCATCTGGGGAAAAAATAATTAGAGAAATTCTTCAGACTTCTCTTCACTTTTAAGCTACTCCAGCAATTTGAATATTTTACTCTTTCAGGTGGATCACTGATGTGTCTTTAAGGCGAAAATTCCACTGCATGTGGCTTCTGATTTATGATGCCATAAAAGCCGCATTTTGGTAATGATCAAAGTACTGAGCTATGCTTATAGACAAAGAATAAAAGCATTGGAATGCTGATAGAGCTTCAGCAAAGCCTATTGTTAATAGAGTACAGTCTCCATTTTATTTCTTTTGTTTGGTGTTTTTTTTACAGATCAACCTAATAACAGCAATATTAAAATTTACAAATCTAAGTAAAATGTCTTACAAGTATCAGAACAAAGGAAACTGGAATGGTCAGCGTGGAAGTGGGGGCTTTAGAGGACATAATCGTGGTAGAGGTCGTGGCGGGTGGCATCAAGGCCAACAAGGAGCCTCATCACAACCTCCAGGGTGATTGGCATAGTAAAGGACCCAATCAGAAATCCTCACAGGCAGCAAAGAAACTCTCACGGACATCTACTGCAGGCAGCAGTGGCAGGGGAAAGGACCTGAAAGTAGATGGCATCAAGGCCAACAAGGAGCTCATCACGACCTCCATCGGGTGATTGGCATAGTGAAAGACCCAATAAGAGACATTTCACCGACGGATCAAGGGCGACAAGGAGACTCCAGACCTCCGTCAGGTAATTGGCTCGGTGATGAAACTAACAAGAGGCATCACAGCAAGAAGAAACCTCTCAAGGACAACTCCCTCGGGTCACCAATGGCAAGGGAAAGAAGCTGATAGTGGGTGGCACCAGGGCAGCAAAGAATCTCTCACGGGACAGCAACCACCAGGCCAACTTGCATAAAAACAAGAATCTAGTGGTTCTTGGACTGAAGAGAAAAAGTCATTTCCAGTTGAAAGCCAAAGATACAGCAAACCAGGGGTCAAAAGTCATGGCAAGGAATCCTCAAAACACCATCCAGCCAAAATGTGGATGGCAATGAGTCAGTCACAAGGTCAGTTAGGTGAGCAAAAGAGCATTGTAGCACAGATGGTAGAAGAAGGTTTCAAACTGATCAGCCTTATTGCCAAACCCTTTTGTGGCCTCGGCAAAATCAGGTAACCTCACAGCAGACGTGTTCAAATGCTTCATTTACTCAAAATCCATCCCACCAGCCCCGATTCAAGGATACCCAGGTATGAACTTGCAAGAAACAGCTAATAGTTTACAATGTCAAAACAAGATGCCATCCATCAAGGTCCCCCATTCCAGGACATCAAAACATGTGGAAAAACCAAAGTTTTCCCATCAATCTCAGTTTGTCCAAGGACAACCACATGCATATCAACAGTTCCTGACAGAACTCAACAGAATATCCAGCCCTTTGTATCAGAAAATCCTGGTAACAATCAGATCACCCTTACCGCTTCCTAACAGAACTCAACAGAATGTGCAGCCCTTTGGCAACAGAAATATTTGGCAGCAATCAGATTCCCCCAACTGCTTCCTAACAAGAACTCAGAATGTGCAGCCCTTTGACACCAGAAAATATTGGCAACAATCAGATTCCCCAACCACATTCACAACAGAACCAAAACACAGAATGTGAGCCTTTGCCCAGACAATCTTGGAACATCAAATTCACCAACACATCCCTAACAGACTCAAAGAACATGCAGCCAGTTGCACCCATGAACATTTTGGAAGCAAATAGATTCCCAACCGCCACAAGCCTTTAAACCACCTCACCATACAGGTCCTGCAGAGATGCCAAACAGCAACACTTTCCAAGATTCTCCAATGCCTGTCAAACCTGTGCCAGAATGCAGTGACAGTGAAGGGAGGAATCTGGTTCATTCTGGGCCATGCTTGGTTTTGATAAAGCGAGCGAGGATTGTCCCAAAGACTCAACGTATGATTGATGACGAATGGATCGGGCAGTTTTCGGCTAGAGTCCAGCGGATGCCAACAGGTGCCAGGAAGGCCAGGACAAGCCAAAGCCGATACCTTAAGTTGATGTAATCGTAAGATAATATGTTTGTCAAAAGTCAAGGAAAGCAATAATGATAATCATTTCCCTAGTCGTGCAGTCAGATTTGGTGGGTGCATGAGTTAGCCCGGTTTTTACACTTAGCATTAAGTGATGGCATTTTTACATAAGCACAAAGGTGCAGCAGCATATCCAGGGGGTTTGTAAAAGCTGTGTCAAGGTTGTGACATCACT
>JAMKCH010046674.1:0-11935 GCA_023653785.1 Ophioderma brevispina
TGAGATTATCATGAAATCCAAGGTGCAAAACTGCCGAAATTTTGGCAGTCCGTCCCTCATTGCATACTATGATTCGATTGGGATTGAAAAGTCACACACAGAAAAACACCTCGCCTTGGTTTGGGTTATAAAGGTCCGGTGTAAGTGTGTGAAATCCAGGTATGCACCCTAGCCACATTTGAACATTTCATCTCGGAAGAAATTCTGTGCCATTCCCGTCGGGGCATTGTTGCAAAGCCCGCGATCGATATCTTTGCCATAATTTCCCCATTTTGGTTGAAGTTGGATCCCCTTCGCTTTTTGATTGCGAATACGCGTTGCACATGTATTCTCCGGGGGGGGGGGGGGTTCTCAATCGGGATGGAAGTATGGGTAGGTTGGCCCCGCCCTAAGACCCTCATTTTAGGACCATTTCCAGTCAGAGACCTACTTTTTTAAGTCCAAAGCTATATTCTTACCCTTTTTTTTCAAAAACCGCAAAAAGTAGCTGGAATTGATGGAATCGCATTTTTCAATAATTTTTTTGGAAACCTTCCAAACTAACAGTAAACCTAAAACGTGTTAAAATTGCGTTTTTGATAATTAATTTCATCTCATCTCCATGACATTTAGATTCTGCCTTTTCAAAATCAATCAACACCCTGGGATCGATCTACTACCTGGGCCATGGATATTAGACATGATGCAACACAACTGTTTATTTAAACGTGAGTCGCCAACTCGTTTCTTAGGTTAAAAAAATCTACCCTCCTTTCGTCCATTCAGAAAAGATATCATGTTACTACTCTCTGCTCCAAATAGCACCAAAAAATCTTGATTTTCTTCCATAATACAACGACTGCCGTGATACTACGTGCGTTTCACATGTCCCTGGCCGCACCCCAGCGCTACGTTTTGAAGTCGCGTTCAAACACTCCCAACAATACCCATACATACTCGTAAGTTTGTCACGTGTATACCCTGGTATGACCAGGGGTGGTTACCTTTACCTTTATTGTCATCCGTTTGGGGACTTAGACGAAAAATGTGATTGTGCCTTGTCCCAAATCGTCTAAATCGTTTATTTGTTTGTTTTTTTTTTCAAGCCTGAAACTGCGGCATATGGAGAGCAGTAGGTTAGATTCTTCTCACATGAAAGTTGGAGGTTACTTGGTTTTGGTTTTCTAAATCGGTGTGGAAATTCATGCCTTCTTATCTGTGCATACCCACGCAATGACTACTACCTGGAACCAGAGGCCGTTCAATGATACGTACAGTGTTCAATTCAAGATAATGCGACCCCGGTTTCAGTTACTGGAGGAACTATAAAGTAGATGCCTGCATCTAATTTGTATTGATGGGCGAGAGAATGCATCATTTTCTACATACAATCTCACCATGACTTCATTGCTGTTTCTACAAAAACACCTTTCAATTGTCAAACTTGTCGAGTGTGGCCATGGGTCCAAACCCACAATATACTTCGCACAACCGGAAGTCCGTTTCAAAAATTGAAAGTGAATTCAATGGAAATCATGTAAATATTAAGCCTGGCATGGTGAAATATTCCATGGGAATATTTGCCACCTTTGCACTAGACTGAAGTTCCAAGTTTTTTCTTAATTAATCACTTCAGGCCGCAAGAATTTGAGAAAAAAACCTGAATTGATTTTTTGCCACGAATGAATGTCTTTTTGGATGCACACTGTTCCTTTTGAAACGAAATCACTTATAGTGCCGAGTGCACTAAATAAACCGGTGGGTAACCAGTATGTACCACGACGTTCCCATGCCTCACAACAATATCGCCGGACTGACATGATCTTCCCAACCAACTAGACTGAGTAATTTTTATCTCTATACATGAGAGAATCTCAGCAAACAGATTTATACCATTAAATATCATCACACTTCCCTGCAAACATCTCGTGCAACGTTGCTTCACACAGTGACCATTTGGGCGACCATTTGTTGGAGATTCCCTCTTAGCAAAAAGATGAGTAAATCCGGGTAGTGTCTAACGATCTGTTGAAGTAATTGTCAACAACACAGTTTCCTAATTTGTTCAGAATTTCACAATAGATTAATATGTGAAACATTTCAGGTGCACTTTTTAAAGTTCGGTGCAGCATCAACAGGGAGGACATTTGAAACGATTTTGGGAGTTACCTTGGACGAATGACGTATTTATGGGGCTGCTATATGCACACGTGGATACAAGTCAAGTCGCCCCCAAACCAAGTCGGCCCTCCCCCGCACCCACGCCAACTCGCCCCCCGTAACCAAGTCTCCCCCAAGTAAACAAAGTCGACCCCATGCCAAATCGCCCCCACTATACACCACTGCCCCAGCCACAGTCCCCCCCCAACATTTGACAAAAACCACCCTCTCATATACTCGAATACTAAGTATGTGGAGGTATGCGTTACTAAAATAATGGAGGGTCTGCGCCCACCGAAAAACTAGTTTGGGTATATGGCCCGTTTTTTGAAAATAGTCCGCATGCCGCTTCCCCGCAGTCCCCCGGTACCCTAGGCCATGATTACAATTGACCACGCATAACTCGAAAGATGAATCCTAGCATTCTCTGGTTTTATGATGTTTAGGGATCCCTAGCTTGCTGAAATTAAGGCACTAGCCCTGTATGAACCACTTCTAGCATGTATATTCGCCTCGGTATTCACCGATGTATTGCATGTTAGTTAATGGTTAGTTGGTTACTGGTTCAAGGCCCGGTTCAAGCCTTGGCTTATGCGCCTGTTTCGAGGCTGCTCCGATTATGATATGTCATAGGTTTTGTGTTGTGAGCAATGACCCTAACAAAGTTAGTGGGAGCCAGTTTTGAGCTGGCAACGTCCCTATTCTATGTGCTCTACATCAGCGAATACATTTACGTAGCAGAAAGTCTTGAAGGTGGGGTGTTCCGCTTTCTGTGTTTTTTGTTCTTCCACTTGATATGAGAGCCTGGCACCTGCATACACTTCCCATGGATACGTGGTAATGAACTTGTTGGTTTTTTGATATAGAAGCGATAAGCTGATATATTCAAGGCCCTATTCCACTACCCTTAAAACGGCAGTGTTTTGTTTCTTTGCAAAGAAGTGAATTTGGAAGCTGAAATTTCGGGAAGTATGAGAAAAATATGTGTTCTTATGGGGGGGGGGGTCCCCAGAGGGATTGGAAACAGCACCTTTATATAAGGTGGGCTATAGAAGGTAATTGTTTCAGCTCACTTCGAACACAGGCTCATTTAATCACCCTGATCGCACTTTTGAAGACAAACTAAAAAGTGTCTTAAACCAGGGTGCCCCATCGAAAATTCCAAAATGGCCGCCACATGGTCACTCATTTGAGCTCATTTTGTTTCAATTTGCGAATTTTTGGTTGGCAATACCATGTTTTGGGGTATTAAGAATCATACTATGCTGCAACGTTTCATCTCACCATTGCATTTCCTTTTTTTCTAGAAAATGGCAATTTTTTGTGTAAAATTCGCTCTAGGGCTTTCCCCTAAAATGTAACATTCTATTGAAAATGGTGATTTTAACATTCAAAAAGATGAATTTTTTTTTTATGAACACTTGCTGAAACTTTGACTTTCATGGTTGTTTGCAGTTTTAAAACTGTAGGCTTTTAATGTCATTAGAATGCCCTCCCTTGAAACCACAATCAGAAGTTTGTTGACCCCTGTATATTCCAAGGGTGATGAGTATTTCATTACATTTAAGTTGCTCTAATCTTCAGGAAATGATGAATTTAAATTCTGACGATGGCCCTCTCCGGTTTAAAAATTTAAAGTTTGTGATATTGTTCACCTTCTTTGGGACTGCGGCCGAAGCATGGTGAGATGGAAGTTGCTAGAATGACACAAAAAATTCCTTGCAGGCAAAACATGGGTATTGCCACAAGTTTTGACTTCCCTCCACTGTAAATGAATTTAGTTAAAATAATCTTTTCTGCATGGAGGATGACTTTTGGCTGGAATTTCTTGGAAATTATTTGCCTTAATATCCTTAAGTACCTCTCTGAAATTCAAGAATGAAAGATCATCATTTTTTCTATGTTTTGTCCAAAGACTACAAAAAACTCCCACGACTCATGTACAAAACTTAAGCTCACGGTGGCCACCCTAAACCTTTGGATTTGATTGAAACTTGACATAGAAATGTTTTTCTAGACAAATGGAACATTTTAAAGATAGGTTAAAAAATCTGCTCCGCCATGAGGGCATTGAATGCACCCTAATATAGTAGTATGTGTAATAAAGTAGTATTTTACCAGCATTGACCTATAGTTTAAAGTTCTTCAGAATAATAACAACCAAAATTTTACAATGTGCTTTTCAACCAGCAGCAAACTTCACATGATAACGCGGACCTTTGGTCATTTGGGGGGGGGTGCGTTCGCAACCACCTGGCTACGGCCCTGCTAGCGAACCTTTTTTTTGACTTGTGAACCCAAAATGTTTTTCGAACTGACGCACCTCTAAGGATAGATTTTATGTGTGTGGACTAGCGACGTTTCGGCACCCTGTTTGAAAGTCTCATTGGTCCCCGCAACTTTTGTTGCAAAGGGGACATATAAGCTCCCCGTCGTGTGTGTGTGTGTGTTTGTGCGTGGCCTCGCTGATATCTTTGGAACTAAGGCAAGTGTGGGTTCCATCTTCGCAACAAAGATGTATCTCGAGTTGCGTTGGGTGGGATCCAAAGTTGGTCATGTTCCAAAGGTCACATGAGGTCAAAAATATGGCAACAATATGGTTAAATTGCTATAACCTTGTCCCAACACGATACTTTTGGATCTAAGCAAGTGTGGGTGTCCATCTTTGAACCAATGTGGGCCAAATCCAAAACCGGTCAACCAAGTCCCTAAACTTAAACTTGCAAAGAAGGAATAAAATTCCAATCACGGGTCAAGACATACACTTTGAGGCAATAATTCAACAATTTTTTTTTCCAATTTGCCTTCTCAAATATTCCAAAATGGCGGAAAAAATCAAAATGGCGTCTTCTGAGTGCGACCGACGGAATTGTTACAAATAGGTAAGCAATTATTTATGATGAAGGTATGATTTGATTTTTACTTTTGTATGTGTTGTGGTTGCATGACTAGTCATCCATAACTTTTAACAAATTCTAAAAATGTGTTATAAATAAAATAAAATTCCAACACAGCGTTGCATTCCGTCCGTCGCATTTTGTTGGAAATCAATTATTTTTCAAAAAGTATAATTATCACATTACATTTTATTTCCTAAAACATCAGTTTTTAGGGTGTGATAACCCTTCCATCAAAAATTGGAAAAATTTAATTATATACAGAAGGTCCTATAACATGGTGCCATTTTTGCGACGGAAGGAAAAAAATGGCGCCGACGGATTTTCAAGGTCAAAGGTGTCACAAAAAGCTCAATTTTACCAGAAATTTTTTATTTTTTATTTATTATAATGATGTAATAAAAGGTATTATGATGGAAAAATCTAATTGTGCAACATCAAAAAATTTGAAAAAAAAATTCCGTCCGTCTCACTTCCGCCATTGCCAAACAGTGCAAAAACGGATGTTTAAAAAATAAGATAAAAATATTTTTTTCAGTTTTTTAATTTTTTGTTTATTTTATTATTCTCTACATGTATTTCAACTTGTTAACAAAATATTGATGGATTAACACTCAGAATCCATCACGACAGCATGAAAAATTGTTCCGTCTGTCGCTTTCCGTTCCGTCGCACTTGTATCTAATTGCTTTTGACGAGATTTCAAGTTATCAGAAATTTTCTCAATATTTCTCTCAATTTTTTACAGGAAGAGATCTAACTCAACATGTATACTGATAACGGAATCAAGCTCCCCTTAATTTTGAACATATGACACAGGGTTAGGAAGGTTTGGAAACCCACTTGTTGTAATTCCGTCCGTCGGCATTAGAAACTGTTTTGGCCGTAAGCACATACTTGAACTTGACCACTTGATTTTTGTTTTTTCATATTAAAGTATACAATTTACTTATTCCATTCAATGGCAAATTATTATGCCTAGGTTAAAGTAGGGGGGAAAAAAAAAAAAATTAAGATACAACAAAAATAACAGTCAAATTCCGTCCGTCGCAGAAACAGAGGTTTTGATTTGCCATGTTGTCGCTTAAGTAGGCGGCGGATGAGTTTGGAAATGGGTCATGTGCCATGGGACAAAGGTCAATGGGTCCAAAAATTGCTTTAAAACTTGTCAATTGTGGTAGATATGAAACTTGGTGGTGAGTCACCATTCGGTCCAAAAATTTGACGGTCATGTGGGGTCATTCAAGGTCAAATCCCTAAACATGTGTAGGATGAGTAAACTTGGTTGGGACGGTCAATATTCCATGATATTCAATGCCGAAATTTTTGAATGTCCATTTCAAGGTTCATTCGGGTCATCCAAGGTCAAATCCCTATGCATATTGTATTTCATGACACCCCGGTGGGTGCAGTCAACACTTTATGCCATTTTTTTCAAGGTCGTTTCCAGGTCATTTGAGGTCAGTCTGAGTAATTCACGGCAAATGGTTGTATGGTCAGGAAACCTGGTTGTGTGTAGTCAACATTGATACAGAATTTTTCAAGTTCATCTGGGTCATCCAAGGTATGACACTGCCATGTAGGAGCCTCTGGTTTCCATCACATCCTCCCTGTGATCTTTAAGGTATGTTACTTTCCTGCCTTTTAACTACGCGATAGGGCAGTTACTTTTGGTGTTCGAGAACTACCTTGTTATTATGACAAACCAGAATAAACAAAAATTATCGCTGGTGACCCACTTTTGACAACTGATTTTTGATTATTTAGTCCATTAAGTACATCCTGTGTAAATTTTACGAAATCCAAACGTGCGGGCAACATATTTTTCTTCAAAATCTCGTTTTCCATGTCTTCCTATGGAGAATGGGCATATAGAGGGAGGAGCTGAGGGCGCTATAAATGTAACAAATCCATGACCTCTTGTAGGGCCGGTATGTGCAAGATTTCCGCAATTGATTTGTCTGATTTTTGCAGAGATAATACTCTTGCCTGTACCTACCCATAGCATTGTCAAAATTGTGTTGCCATTACTTAATTTGTTCTAAAAAGAAAAGAGACATTTGCTTGGGTCAAACCAGCTGTGTCGGACTAGCGACTCTTCGGACTAGCACGGTTTTGGACTAATAACAACGTACTGGGGGAGTTAGTTTGCATAACCCAGTCCAAACCTTTAAGAGAAGGCATAACGTACATTTCGTGCGCCCCGCACCCATGGCAACCATCATGGTTCCAAGAATATCCCCCAAAAGGTTCTCAGTTCTGTATGGTGTGGTTTGATTTTTAAGCGCAAATGTTTGTATCACGATGCATCTTTTTTTTATATGTCTTGCAATGTATACGGTGAACAAGACTGAGGTGCGGCTCTTTAACAGAAATCACAGGGCAACTCATGGAAGAGTGTTTTTAGGAGTGACGAATTCTAACAGGGATGTGATAAAAATAAGTACGGGATGGTCTTGTTTAGTTTACCAACCAATTTTTTTTTTTTTTTTTTTTGTCACATCCATCACTATTGCCTGCCAAAGCCAGGAGGTCAATTTTGCATGATTTCACCCATTTTGCAATGAATTTGTACATAATACCCAGGGTCAGATGAAAAAAAAAAATGCCTGGGCAGCTTGGTCTCAGATGGCCCACAATAATAACAAGCAATTTCTGCCTTACCATTACATTCAGAAATTTCCCTTCACCTATTCAATTTACCCATAATGACAGTGGCGGCGGCACCAGACCGTCTTTTCTGGGGGGAACGGTGGGGGGGGGGAAAATATCAATATTTGGAGATTTTTAACCATTTGGGTTAAAAAAAAAAAACGCTGATTTTTTTTCCCAAAATTCTGTGTTTTTTTGGCCCAAACCGCCGAATTTTGCCAAAGTCCTCATTTTTCTTTCGGCCAGGGCGCAAACTAGGGGGCAAGAAAAAAATTTGAGGGGGGGGGGCAAAAGCCCCCGGGCTCCGCCACTGCATAATGATAATAGTCAAACACACCTAAACTACTGAATTATCACATCTGCTTGCTATGGCACAGGTGTGCCCAGCCCATTTTAGAACATTTCCTTTTATACCCCTGACTTGAAATCGAAAAAGCAGAGGGAGATTTTGCGATATCGCGCATGTCCGTAATGTGTATGTATGTGTAGCAGTGGAGTAACCAGACCTTTGCAATGATGGGTTGGGGCCAAAGGATCCAAGGCATTTTCATGAGGGGGAAAAATTTGGGTCCTGTTCCTTCTCCATGGCCACTGTACAAAAGGTCAGTGTCACTATTTTTTTGGGTGAAGGTTTCTGACGCCGCCGCCCCGCTCAACACCCCCACCCCACCCGCCCGCTGGTGGACAACCACTGATTGTGTATGTGTGTGTGTGGGTGTGTTACAGTTTGGTTATGTTTTTGTTTTCCTGTCTCCTTTGAAAGTTTTAAGGGCCGGATTACACAATACTTGAGTTAAGGTGCAAATAGGGTTCCTTCATGTGTGGATGATGTCCAAAGATCATGGACTCAGGTCCAAGGTCATCTGAGGTCATGTTCCACCAAACTGCCATCTTGTTTTTCAATGAACAAACGTTCATAAATTAGATAGGTGAGCTGATTTTTACTACAGGCTGCAGTGAAATGGCCCTCTCAATACTTTTTCAGTTTTCATTAGATTCAAGCCATTTTTGTTTGATGTTGAAGCCAAAAAGTGTAATGGGGTTCACAGAAAACTACATTACTTTGCAGCGGATATCCACTCTTCTCCAAATAAATAAAACAATAAATTTTCAGCAGACATCGTCTTGAGGCGAGTGAAGTTTGGCCTCCCCTACTCCCCTACAGCTCTCCTTAAAGACATTTGATATCTCCTGTGATACAGCTCTTCTTAATGCATTGTAGGAGGAGGATTGTAACTCCTCTTGGAAGGTAATTTTTTTTAGTACATGCCGTGGTAAATGTTTTTTAAATTTACCTCTGAATACTCCTTAATTTTGGACATTAGAGCTTTTAGGAGAGCACTACCTCTTTTTTTTAAAAGACAGTGTCTGTTTCAGGTATAAAATTCACAGGATTATGAACAAAAAATATTGGTTTTCTTCTTGTGATGTGAAATTCCACAAATTTGCATGGGGTGAAGTGGGAAATGTTGCTGTCAATTGGTACCCACCTTCAACTCCTTTGTCATGAAATGTTGTGTTTATTATTAGATGAAATGTGCATGAGCCCACAGCATTGTTAACTGACTCTAGTTCATGTCAATGGTATATTGTTGTAGACGTAATGTTACAATTCCGAAAATATAAAACATTTTCTCGCAACATCCTGTACTACATTTTGTTTCATTGTCAGGCAACTAATGCTGAGTGACATTGTGATACGCACGAAACTTACAAACTGCTCCACTTTCCTTCTCAACTTTGACGTTGTACACTAGCTGGCTAAGACGTGCCAGACAGGCATAGATTGTTTTGGATATTCCTGGAAGAGCTTTGTAGCACATGTCAACTGACTTCAGTGTTTTTGCAGCAAGAGGTGTTCTTTCCATAATCACAAATGTCTGCACTGGTTTGAGACGGTCCCCTCCAATCGCAAATTCTGTGACAATTTTGTCTGGAGCTGAATTAAGGGGGTGGTGTGGTGTATTTTTTTGTTTCCTTAGTGATCACAACATTTGGCGAAGAGGCAGGGGACCCATGGGGAATCTTGCCCCTCTCTTCCCCCTTAAAAAATTAGTGATTTACGTAGACCATATACTATACTAACAAATTTTAATATATGGGTATTTCTATAAATAAGGCACACAACTTGTGACATAGCTGTCTTGACCCTAACAGAACAAAATCAGCTTTCCTTAGCTTTTTCTTGAACATAAGTTACAAGCAATTTCATATTGAGGAAGTTCTTTCAAAATTGAGATAAAGCAAACATTCTAAACTAAAATTAGAGCAAGTGAATACCCAAAATAGTGATTAAAGTAGGAAAAACAAGGTTCCTTGTGCAAGCATGACAATGTGGTGTCCCGCTTACACGAGGAACTTTTCAATTGGGTATCCAAAGGCATGTTTTACACTAGTTTTTGGCTTACGAAGTAAGTCTATATGAGAGTGCTGGGTGACAGATCAATATGCTCATCAAACTTTATTTCCAATTACTACACAGTATGAAAACAAAACAGTGATATGGAGGAGTCGAGGAAAAGGTCTATAGTGCCCAAAACACTCACCCCCCCTGGGCATAACTATCAAGAAATGCACAGAAAGTGTTACACTTGTAACACTTGTAACACATTTCTTGTAAGACTAAAATCAATTATAGTCAATACTCTTGGTTCACTGTAGTTGTCTGGCGACTCTTTGCATGCATTGTTAGTAGGGTCTCTACCAAGAAATGGGGAACCATTTTTTGGACATCAAGGTCAGTAACTGTCAAGTGTAAGTGATATACACCACATGTGCTTATATGTTGGCCTGGATGTTTGTTTTGGCATAGATGGCCTTGCAGGGCATATGATTTTGTCAAACATGGAGTATGTTACCTCTTAAATTTAGAGTTTTCTTTGTATGACAACTAAAAATGATTCTTTCTTCCTTTGAATGCCACTTCATCATTTTTATGAACTGTTGTGTATGTGTGCATTTGTGTGTGTGTGAATTGGAAATTAAATGTTAATGGTAAAAAATGTGGTACATAAAAATTAAAATGTTTCAAAATGTGGGTATGACAGCAAAACAATTAAATGTACAGGTTAGGGAGGGGGGGTTCTCACATTGGGAGGAAGTATGGTTATGTGCCGCCTATAAGACCCTCATTTTTAGGCTCTTTTTTATCCCCCTGGCTTGAAAAGCAGAGGGGGATATTGCGAGGGTGCGCATGTCCGTATGTGTATGTATGTGTACGTATGTATGTGTATATGTGTTCCAGTTTGGTTAGGTTTTCGTTGTTTGCGTCTCCTTTGAAAAGTTTAAGTCCGATTTAAACCATTATTATGTTTTCAGAATCTTCCATCCTATACCTTTGTACACAATAAAACCATGTACCTGAGACAGTGACATGAGTTTTTGAGACCATGACATGAGTTTTAAAAGACCAGAACATGAGTTTTTCTGGGAGGCTTCTGATTGGCTGAAGTAGTCTAGGGATGTTCCATTTCTTTGGGGTGTCATTATTTTGGGTTTTGCTGTCTACTGTTTGAAATTTTGTGGGTGGTTCTTGGTGTCTTCTGGTTCCATTTCTTTGGTGGTTCCTGGTGTCTACTGGCTCCATTTCTTTGGTTTTCCTAGTTGTCAACTGGTTCAATTTATTTGATACTTCCTGGTGTTCACTTTTAATAATATTGATAGTTACCATGTGGTGTTTATACTTTTCACTAATGTTATAGGATCTAGTTATTCTAAACTAATAGATTAAAATTTTGCGTCAGAAGTGGGAATCGATCCCAGGACCTTTTGATCACAAGACGAGCGCCTATACATGCACGCAGCGAAACTTGAGCTGGCAGAAGATCGGTTTTTGTAATACTTAAATAAACACATTAACGGAATAAAGCGCACACAAACCATAATCTTCTTGATTGACGAGGTTACCTGGTCGGCCCCTAGCCGCTTCTTAATATTGGATGATTTTTATCGCAGGATACAAGAATTTAATCGTTTTAATCGTTTTAATGAGTTTTGAAAATATTGCGCTCGTCGCTCCGCGACTCGCACAATATTTTCAAAACTCATAGCTTGACCGATAAATTCTTGTATCCTACTCAAATCATCCAATATCATATCAGACTTGGGGTGAAGGTGCAATAGGGGTTCCTTCATATGTGGATGTCAAAGGTCATGGACCACGGTCAAAGGTCATCTGAGGTCATGTTCCAGTTCCCGTTTGGTTAGGTTTTCGTTGTTTGCGTCTCCTTTGAAAAGTTTAAGTCCGA